>CAUYUJ010021855.1:59107-76207 GCA_963575745.1 Prorocentrum cordatum | reverse complement strand
CCACCACTAACACTACTACGACTACCACGACTACTACTACTACTACTACTACTACTACTAGTAGTAGTACTACTACTACGCCTCCTAATACGATTACAACAACTACTACTACTAATACTACTGCTACTACTACTACTACTACTACTGCTACTACTACGACTACTACTCTACTACTACGACTACTGCTACTACTTCTACTGCTATACTACTACTGCTACTACTACGACTACTACTACTACTACTACTACTGCTACTACTACTACTACTACCACTACTACTACTACTACTACTACGACTACTACTACTACGACTACGACTACTAGTACTACGACCACGGCTACGACTACTACACCTACTACGACTACGACTACTACTACTACTACTACTACTACTACTACTACTACTACTACTACTACGGCTACGACTACGACGACTACTACGACTACTACTACTACTACTACTACTACGACTGGTTCGTCTACTACTGCGACTGCTACTACTACGACTACGACTACGACTGCGACTACTACTACTACTACTACTACTACTACTACTACTACTACGACTACAACTACAACTACTACTACTACTAATACTACTACTGCTACTACTACTACTACTACTACTACTACTAATCCAGTACTATACTAATGCTACAACTACCGACTATACTATACTATTACTACTACGAACTACTGACTATACTACTATATATACAACTACCACTACCACCACCACTACTACTACTACTACTAATATCTACTACGACTAATACCACTTATTGATACTACTTACTACTAATACTCTACTACTTACTATTACTACTACGATACCACCAATACTACGACTAATAATAATATTGCTTACTAATAATAATACGACAGCGACTACTACTACTACTACTACTACTACTACTACTACTACTACTACTACTACTACTACTACTACTACTACTACTACTACTAGAACTACTACTGCTACTACTACCACTACTGCTATTACTACAACTACTAAAGCTATTAGGACGACAACGACGACGACGACGACTACTATTACTACTACTACCCCTACTACTACTACGACTACGACGACTACGACTACGACGACTACTACTGCTACTGCTACCACTACTACTACTACTACTACTACTACTACTACTACTATTACTATTACTACGGCTACTACTACTACTACTACTACTACTACTGCTACGACTACTGCTACTACTACTACCTACTACTACTACTACTACTACTACTACTACTACGCTACTACTCCTACTACTATCACTGCCTACTCCTACTACTACTTACGACAACTACGACTACTACTGCTGCTACTACTACTACTATTATTACTACTACTACTACTACTACTACTGCTACTACTACTCTATTACCTTACTACTACTACTACTACTACTACTACTACTACTACTACTACTACTACTACTACTACTACTACTACTACTACTACGACTACTACTACTACTCCTACTACTACTACTACTACTACTACTACTACTACTACTACTACGACTACTACTACTACTACTACTACTACTACTACTACTACTACTACTACTACTACTACGACTACTACTACTACTACTACTACTACTACTACTACTACTACTACTACCACTACACTACTATCTACTACTACTTACTACTACTACTTTTACTACGACTACGACTACGACTACGACTCTACTACGAGTACTACTACTACTACTACACCTACTACACCTACTACTACTACTACTACTACTACTACTACTACTACTACTACGGCGACTGTTACTTCTTCTACTACTGCTACGACTACTACTACTATTACTACGACTACTACTACTACTACTACTACTACTACTACTACTACTACTACTACTACGACTACGACTACTATCACTAGTACTCCTACTACCACTACTACTACTACTACTACTACTACTACTACTACTACTACTACTACTACTACTGCTACTACTACGACTGCTACTATGATCATTAATTCCACGAGTACTATCACTAGTACGACTACGATTACGTTTACCAGTACTAGTAGTATTATCGTCCCTATTACTAGTACTATCGCTATTACAAATCGTTTTTCTAGTACTAATAGTGCTACGAATTCTACCGATGTTACTATTGCTCTTACTCGTAGTGTTACTTACTATTACTAGTACTAGTACTAACCATGTTACTACTACTAGTACTACTACGACTACTACTATAACTATGACTATTACGATTACGTTTACTATAACTGTTACCACGACTATCACTACCACTATTACTTTCATTATGACGATTACTATGACCATCACTATTTCTATGGTTAGTAGTTTGATGATTACTCTTGCAAGTACTATTACTACTGCTCGTACAATTTCCACTACGGTAACTAGTACTACTTCTAGTTATAGTAGTATCACTATTATTATTACTGTTCATAGTATTGTTACCAGTACGATTACTATGACGATTACTATTACGAGTACTAGCACTAACAAACTTACTATTACGAGTACTACTATTCCCATTACTATTGCTATTAGCACTAATACTACTGATATTACTATTATTCGACTTCCTCTTCTGTGTGAGCATACCTTATGTTTCATCCCTCATGCCGCTCCGGCCTGTCGAACAAGGCACTCGGAGCCCTGCGCATACGGGCCAACTCGCACCAAAAATGTGTCCGCACATCGTCTTCGTTTGCATTCGCGGCTTCCTCGCTTGTTGCGTGCAAGCGGGAGCTTGAGACAGGCCCCGTGCAGCCGCCAGACGATCCTGAGCTCCAACCCCGAGCTCACCACATGAAGAGAGCCGCCGGACTCCAGCAGACACTGGAATCTCGCCACAGCCTTCCTCGTCGGCGCACTCCTTGGACATGCAATACAAGACGCCCGGGGGTGCGCACGTTTCTCGGCGGCTGCTCTTGCCCTAGATGGACACCATCAGGCTCTAGGGTCAGGTCGGGCATGTCCCCCTACAGGCGGATGTCGGAAAGAAAATCAAAAATAGTAGGACAAAGCAAACATACATAGTCCAAATAATCGAAAGTCGTCCCCAGGCTATGTTTTCTATATTTCAGAAAATTCCTCCTGTGGAGAGACATGCCCGACTTAAGCACAGGAAGCGGATGCCGCTGCAGCGCTGGCAGCCGACGCAGCGGCCGCCCGCCGCAGCAAGGGCTGCCCCTCATGCGCCTCCCCTGCCGTCGCTCGGACGTCCACGCCAGGTGCATGTTCTAGTTTTGTGCGGGCTTTTTGTTGCCAGAGGACCTGGGATGCTCCTCGAAGGCCCTCGCCGAGAAAAAGTGCACACGTCCGAGCGTTGCCAAGCTCATGGCTTTAGGTCGGGCGTGTCCTCCTACAGGCGGGTCTTGGACGGAGAAAAAAGGATTGCCAAAAAATACTACAAAAAATATTCAAAAATACTCTAAACATCGTCCCCCTACTTTTTTCCGGTATATCTTTGAATATCCCTCCTGTAGAAGGACACGCTCGAGTTAATCCAGGCTGCTGGCCGACCGCGCCGGAGGCAGGCGCCCAAGCTCATCCCCAGCGCGCTGCGCGGCGCCTCCGTCTTGCCATCGCCCAGGCACCCATGCCCCTTGCATCTTTCGATGTCGTGGGCTGGAGTTTCGAAAATGGCCCACGGCTCTCCAACGAAAAATGCCATGAACATAAAAACTCGGAGGTCCGCGCGGACTTCTCGGATCCGCGCTGGACCCCCCTGGCGGCGCCTCTGGCGCCGCCCCTGGCGCGCTCCGCGCGCCAGGGAGGGGGGTCCAGCGCCGACCCGAGAAATCCGCGCGGAGCTCCGAGTTGTTATGTCTATGCCGTTCTTCGTTCCCCTGTCAATGGTCCTCGCCGAGGAAAAAAATGCACACGTCCGAGCACTGCCAAGCCGTCGGGCACTGGACCCGCGGCGAAATGCACCTCCAGGGCGCCTTGTGCAGGAGGCCGCCGCCGGGCCCGTGCGCCCAAGCGCCGCCTGCCTTGCCAAGAGGGCTGGCGATCGGGTCGGGGAGGTGGGCGGGCGGTATCGAAGCGTCATCACTTGGCAGCAGGCCGCGCCCTGGCAGCAGGCCGCGCGCACCAGAGGACGGACCGCGCTTCTCGTGCCTGCGAGCTCATGCCGCCCAGATCCTCACCCTTTCCTCCACGCATGGCATGCTTGCCTTTCGCGCTGTCCATCCTCGTCCTTCTTCTGCACTCCCTCGTGGGTCGGGTCGGGAGGGACAGCATGGAGAAGAGGAGTGGCGCCGAGCTCTGAGGCGGGATGGTCGGCTGCAGCCGTGCCAGCGCGACCCGTCCAGCGAATGCTCTAACATGGGACTCGTTCTGTCAGAGCCACCGTGTCGGCAGATTGCGTCAACACTCAGACGCAGTTGCGCTTGAACCGCGATGCACTCTTCACCTACTGCCCTCCACACTGTGCACACCGCAGGAGGCGGTTGCTCTTGTACCGCGATGTATTCTTCACCTCCTGCCCTCCACGTTTCACCCGTACGTTCCTCATCACACGGGTGAGCATGGTCACACAAGCCCCCTCGCGCCCTCGCTCACTCGCGCGGGTGACCAATAGGGATCGGGATCCTGGGGGGGGGCTGAGGATGGGGTGGGTATTGGAGAAAGCGACGAGCTTTGATCCAGACTGGTCGGCCGCAGCCGTGACGGCGCGACTACAGCCTCGGAAAGGTTTTCTCCGAACGCCGCCACACACGCCCATGCCGATCCACAGCGTGTTAAGAATGTCCACACCAATGCCGCCCGCCATGTTGTAGCGCAGTATGGGTATTCATGACACCGTGCCATCGCTTCGGTTTGTACACGCCAACCACGACGTGTGTTAATTAACCCTTCAATGTCGAAGAAAACGTGACACATCCCACTATGCGTTTAGAACGCGTGGTGGCCATCAACCATACAGACATTCGCTGGTTTTTCGCTCCGCGAGCCTCGTGAAGGCTTCTTGGAGCCGGCCAAACGAAGCACCTTGCGAGGACGTCTTACGCGAAACGGAGCACAAACCAGGCCAAGCCAGGCAAATGTTGAGGATGTCTCAAGCGGGGCGCGCGGCCAAACCAGGCCAAACCAGGCCAAACCAGGCAGATGTCGAGGACGTCCCAGACAGAATCGCCGAAACCAGGCTCCATCCACTCTTCATAATAAGATTCGAATGCAAGGAGTGGATCACCCCAAGGGCCCCCGCCCCGCAGGCGGAAGCCCGCTTAGAACTTTAGGGGGGGTGGGGCGTTTGGACCGCGCGGCCGCTGATGCGGGCGGGGTTGGGCGCAGAAGCGGTCGTTTGTCTTTCGGGTGTTGTTGGGGCCTTGGTGTGGCGTTCGGAGAAATACTTCCGAGCCTGTAGTCTAGCAACCGCTTTGACATGACTCGCTCGGCATTCCCACTGCGAGCGCCACATGGCTACAACTCCCAACGCCATGCCAGACCTGTCGCAGCCGTCATGTCACCAGACAACTCCGGCGACGGCGACGTTCCTCCCATATCCTCCCCCCCTCGCCATCGCTCGGACGTCCATTCCCCGTGCATATTTCGATTTTGCGCCTGTTCTTTTGCTCGATGAGCATGGATGCTCCTCGATGGTCCTCGCCGAGGAAACATGCGCACGTCCAAGCGATGCTAAGACCCTCCTCCCCATTTGTTCCTCGTCTCACTCGCCCCGGGCGCCGCCGTTTACGCGGCCGTCCTTTGGGGGTCCCCCCCGCCCATCTCGATCACCCGCACCGCTGACCGACAGGGATCGGGATTCAGGGAGGGGTGGGAGGATTCGCGACGAGCTCTGAACCAGACGGACCGCAGCCGTGCCAGCGCAACCTGGCCAGCGAATGATTCAACATGCGACGCACTCGGCATTCCCTTCTTGAGCGCCGCAGGTTCGCAACCTGCAGTGCCTACGCCAGCCCTGCCATAGCCACCGTGACATCAGATTGGCTGGAGCCACGCTCATCGAGAACGCCAACGCTGACGGTTCATTTCAACCGGGGCCACACTCGGCGAGAACGCCACGCCACCGCTGACGGACAACCAACCAACTGTTCAACGGTTCACCAGCGAGAACACCACCGCTGACAACCGCACCCAGCCTCTCCCAAACGTCGCCTCGCTCTTCATATCATTTCATCCTCGCCTTCCTCCCCCTTCCTCTCCCTTGAGGCGCACCCGTGGCATGGGCGCGCACCCCGTGCGGGGGTGGCAAGGTTGACGCCAGGGGGGGGACCACGAGGGGAGGTCTAAGCAGCAAGTGGAGGACGAGGACGAGGATCCTGTTGTGATTTTTGTTTGTCCGTTCTGCCTGGTGGCATGGCGCCGCTGGAGAGTCGATCCGACTCCCTGGCAACAACCGCTGCTGGGGGTGGGGGGGGGGGGGCGCGTTCGGAGAACGCCGAGGCCGTCAGTCCTGAGTCACGAAGAGGAGGAGGAGGAGGAGGAGGAGGAGGAGGAAGAAGAGGAGGAGGAGGAGGAAGTGGAGGAGGAGGAAGAGGAGGGACGTCTTTGGGACGTCTTTTGGGGAGGGGGCGCGCATCGCGCCCCACCACCCATCCGTACGCGGTGCGAGGCCGGCCCCCGCCCCCGCGCGGCCGAGAGAGCCGCGGCGCCGCGCGTCAGCCCGCGCGGGGCCTGCCACAGGCCGCGGCTCGCCCTCGGGCCTGCAGTAGGAGGCGGATCGAGGCGCCCGCGGCCGCTCGCGCCCTCGCCGCCTCGAGGTCGGCGGCAGGGCGTCCTCGCCTGCCAGGCGGCCCCGCTCTGGCCACCTCGTCGCCGCACCTCTCCTGCACGGCTGCGTCCTGCTGCAACCTCTTAGCGTCGCTCTCGAGCGATGGCTTCTGCCGCCTGCTCCTCGAGGCGGGTCCGCCACTCCGCTCTGGAGATGGAGGTCTCCTCGTGTCATCCCCAGCAGGCCCCTTGGTGCAGGGCCTGCTGTCCTTCCCGCCGCCGTGGCCGTGCTGGCCCCGTGCGGCTCCTCGGCGGCTCTCTTGTGGCCGCCAGGTCTGTGGAGACGGGGCCTGCGGCTGGCCGGCGTGGTCCCCTCCATTGGTCTTGGCCGCCTTGCAGCCGTGGGCCGCGCCCTGGTACCGGGTGGTGCGCTTGCGCCCAGCTGCCTGCTGCGGTGCTGGCTGGGTCTGCTCTGCGGCCACTCCGACTGCGGGAACTGTCAGCGCGTTCCCCACGGCGACGCCAGCCCCTCTGCCTTCAGCGCCGCTCTGCTCGTGTCTGAATCCTCACCTCTTCCATCGTGATAATCGTGGTCGCTCCCAATCGGTCCAGCGTGGTCTTCACCGAGTTCCGCTGCAGGCTGGTCGTTCTGGCCGCCGCCCTGCGCCGACTGCTAGTTGAGGGTGTCCGTCAGCAGCTGCCCGAGTTCTTGGACTTCGTCTCGGAGCGCGTTGGCACGGTTGGTGTAGTGCTCGATGGCGTCAGTGACATCTGGCCTTGCCCTCCTACTGCCAGCGCTGCTGTCTGAGCTCCACTTGTCACCAGTGGGGCTCTCCGTCGACGATCTCGATGGCCAGGGCGACGATGGGCTGGCTGGCTGCTCTTCTTCTCCCCCGTGGGCTCCACCAGCTCCGTGATCTCCTCCTTCTGATCCAGCTCTTCCAGCCTCACCACGTGGGCCATCGTCATTGCTGAAGTTGTCCTGGTAGAAGCTATTGTCCCCTTCCACTTCTGGCTGGGCCCCATCCGCCTGCCTGTGGTGCCGCTCGTCGACGTCGGCGTCGGGTTCTGGCTGCGCCCGACTCGGTGATCTGACCTGCTCGGCATTGGCTGAGTCTCCTGCAGCTGCTGGTCGCTCGATGCCTGTATGATGTCGCCGTCCGCGCTAGTGCTGTCGAGGGCGCGACCCATTGCCCGCTCAAGAGTTCGGCGCGCTGCAAGTTCCCGTTCATAAGCTTCTCCCTCGAGAGCTTGTAGTCGTAGCCAGCTTGCTTGCCTTACGCCATGGGTGGCCTGCCAGGCGTCCGCGCACCATTCAGCCGCCCTCCGCCGCCGCTCACGCTCAGCAGCTTCTGCGTCCAGTCCCAGGAAGAGCGGCCCGAACATGGGAGCTCGCAGGGCGTACATGACAGCGTCGGTGCACGTCTCATTCCCTCTCGCCGCAAATCACAAAGGCAATGGCGAACTGCCTGAGTTGGCTCCGAAACGGTTCAGCGTCGCTCTCGGCCTCCTGCACGTGGGGGTCGGCCGCCTGCTCCTGTGCAGCTCCGCCCTTGGCGAGGTTGGGTCGGATCTGCGCTGCTTGCTGCTGGGTGCCGTTGCCTCCTGGGTGGGCCTGCTCGTCGCCTCCGCTCGCGGCCTGGGTTTGGGCTGCATGGTCCCCCAAGGCGCGGCGCAGGCCCCGCGGGGCGCCGCGCTGGCGGCGTTTCCCCGCCCTCTAGGCGCCGCGGCTGCGGCCCCCCGCCGATCGCCCCTGCACGCAGCCTTTGGCGCCGCTTTGGCGCTCGTCTCGTGGGGGAGGAGGAGTAGGAGGAGTAGGAGGAGAGGAGCAGGAGGAGAAGGAGGGGGAGTGGAGGGGGAGAAGGAGGGGGAGGAGGAGGAGTAGGAGGAGAAGGAGTATGAGGAGAGGAGGAGGAAGAGGAGGAGGAGGAGGGGCCCCATCGGGCGCCGCTGTGGCGGCTCTTTCCCCGACCTCTGGGCGTCGCGCCCCCCTCCTGCTGGGCGCCACTCGTCGAGAGGGGAGGAGGAGGAATTTAGGGGAGGATTATGTGAGAGGTGAGGAGAGGGAGGATGAGGAGGAGAGAGAGTAGAGACGAGAGAGAGGAGGAGGAGGAGGAGGAGGAGGAGGAGGACCAGTGCAAACCCAAGAATCATCGACGATGTTGGAATTAACCTTCCCTCAAAGCTCCCGCTTCACAGGATCCTACAACGGTTCATTTCCATTGAGGGAACTGCCCCGTTGGAAGGCAACCGTTTGAAGACCTTGAAGCATGCCAAAGCATTGTTCACGGGATCCCCACGCCACGGATCAACCTGACTCGTGCGCCCTGAACATTTGGAATCGTGCCAGAACGCCATTCATGGGGCTTCAACCCCGCGAATCAACATCACTGCTGCACCAGCATAATCCTGAATTCTTCCGAAACACCATTTCTGATGCGTTGACCATGGGAACCCGTGAAACTCTCACAAATGCTTAAAAAGAATGTGCGCAGCGCTAAAGCGAGAGCCACATGTTGAAAAGAAACCGCCCTCAATTCGTGACACTCTTGCAAATTCGTCAAACGAATGTGCGCGGCGCTAATGCGAGAAACAACCCGCCCTCGATCCGTGAAACGCATGTAAACGTTTAAAACGAATGTGCGCGGCGCTATGGCGAGAGCCGCATTTTGAAAACGACCCTCCCTCAATCCGTGAAACGTTTGCAATATGTTTAAAAGAATGCGCGCAACGCTAAAGCGAGAACCACATTTTGAAAACGGCCCGCCCTCAATCCGTGATACTCTTGCAATGTTCTAAACGAATGTGCGCGGCGCTAAGGCGAAAGCCAAATTTTGAAAACGACCCGCCCTCAATCCGCAAAACTCTTGCAATTTGTTGAAACGAATGTGGCGAGAGCCACAGTTTGAAAACCACCCGCCCTCCATCTGTGAAACGGTTGCCATGCGGAGGTGGAAGGTGTTCCGAATCATGAATGGTGAGGAAGTCTCAGGCGAAACGCCCGGCCCGCCCTAAAAACTGGCCCCGGGGTGCGACAGGGAGAATTAATTTATAATGAAATGGAACGGAGCGGAGATCGGGGAGGGCGAATGTGCAACACACCGCCACCACCAAGCGTCCACGGGCATCTGTTTGGGGCCAGATCCAGGCGTTTACTGGCCGGGATGTACACCAAGTGGAGACGTGGGCACGTGAACAAGCGGATCTGGCCGAGGGAAACGGCGATGGCAAGGACGAGGGCGGCGAGGGCGGCCAGGGCGGCCAGGGCGGCGAGGGCGGCGAGGGCGAGGGCAGTTGCGACTGTGGGGGTGAGGGCCCAGGCGAGGGTTGGGGCGTGGGCGAGGGCGAAGGCGAGGTGGAGGTGGAGGTGGAGGAGGAGGAGATGGCGAGGGCGAGGGGAAGGGCGAGAGGGGCTGCGGGGGGAGAAGGGGGGAAAAGAGGAGGGGGAGAGGATGGACGACGCAGGAGGAAGGAGAGCTTGAATTCGAACTGAAAGGGGTATTGCCAGCCCAAGTGACCTGCAGCACCAGTGCTTCTTGGCGTCTGGCCACGCAGCCTGGAGCCGGCTTGCAGTTCTGACGCGCTACAGTGGACATGATTCCTCCACTTTTCCTCCTCCTCCTCCTCCTCCTCCTCCTCTTCCTCCTCTTCCTCCTCCTCCTCCGCCTCCTCCTCCGCCTCCTCCTCCTCTCCTCCTCCTCCTCCTCATCATCATCATCATCACATCAGCATCAGCATCAGCATCAGCATCAGCATCAGCATCAGCATCAGCATCAGCATCAGCATCATCATCATCATCATCATCATCATCATCATCATCATCATCATCATCATCATCATCATCATCATCATCATCATCATCCTCATCATCATCATAATCATCATCATCATCATCATCATCATCATCAGCAGATTCATCATCATCATCATCAGCAGCAGCAGCAACAGCAGCATCATCAACATCATCAGAAGAATCAGTATCGTCATCATCATCAGCAGCAGCAGCATCAGCATCATCATTACCACCACCACCACCATTACCACCACCACCATCATCAGCAGCAGCATCAGCATCAGCATCAGTATCAGCAGAATCATCATCATCATCAGCATCATCATCATCCTCATCCTCATCATCATCATCATCATCATCATCATCATCAGCAGCAGCAGCAGCAGCAGCAGCAGCAGCATCCTCATCCTCATCCTCATCCTCATCCTCATCCTTATCCTCCTTCTCCCTCTCATCACACTCCCTGTTCGCCTCCTTTGTTTTCCTTGTCCCACGATGAATCCCATCCTCCACCACCAGCCCACCCGCTGTTTTGGCTCACCCCTCCCCTCTTAGGGGGACCTGTATCCCGAACCCTTGCTTTCCATGCTGCTCACCCCCTATCCTAGGACCGGGGGACAACTCGTGGCTCACGTTCGGGGACGGGGCTACCCTCCACGGGGGTCCGAATGGTGGGTCGTACGCGATCAGAGCGCCCAGGCCCTGGATGGTTCCACGATGGCTCCAGGTAGCCCAAGAAGGCTTCAAATCCACCGACCCTGTCGGCGTGTGCGAGACACTGTTTTGTTTGAGTCCTCGGCGTCGTTGTCGTCGTCGTCGCCGCCGCCGCCGCCACCGCAGTCGCTGTCGCCGTCGTCGTCGTCGTCGCCGTCGCCGTCGCCGTCGCCGTCGCCGTCGCCGTCGCCGTCGCCGTCGCCGTCGCCGCTCCCCCTCCTTTCCCTGGGCCCTCCTCCTCCTCCTCAAGCGCGCCAGCCAAAGCGAAATCGAGCAACGTCGTAATTGAGTCGAAGGGTAGCGTAGCCCCTTCCCTTTGGTCCCTTCCCCGCCCGAGGGGGACTCTCGTGAGAGGTGCTGAGGGGGGCCCCCGGGGTGTTGAGGGGGGTCCCAGGGAGGATGTCCCTGGGGAGTCCCGAGGGGGTGCCTCCAGTCAGACAGCCGTCGCCCTCGGGCGGCCCCCGAAACTCAAAAAGGCCCCAAGACGGGCCAAGAGTGCCCCAAGAGGCCCCCAAGAGGGTCCAAGAGGGCCCCGAGTCGCCGAACGGTCGGTCCCAAGACGCCCAAGATAGCCTCCAGGCGGCCCAAGAGGCCTCCAAGACGCCCCAAGACGCCTCCAAGAGCACTCCCAAGTGGGCCCCAAGAGGCAAATTCAGTTGAACTTCTGAGGGTTATGACAGATTTCAGCGTTATCTCCTTGTCTGTTTCCTGACGCTCCAAGACGGCCCAAGAGGCCCGCAAGATCGCCCCAAGACGGCCCAATAGGCCTCCAAGAGCGCCCCAAAGAGACCTAAGAGGGCCCCAACGGCTCCCAGAGGGTGCCCAGACGGGGGACCCGAACGGACATTTCGAGCCCTCGGCTCCGAGAGGCCCCCGGAAGGCCCCAAGAGGCCCCCAAGAGGCCCCCGAGAGGCGCCCAATGCGCTCCCAAGAAGCCCCTAGGAACCTAAGAGGCCCCCAAGAGGCTCCCGAGAGGCCCCGAAATGGCTCACATGAGGCCCCAAAAACTGCCCTCCAGAGGCACCCGAGAGCGCTCCGAAGAGACCCCAAGCAGCGTCTCTGAGGACTCTGAATCACGTCAGCGTCGTCGCCGTCGTCGCCGCCGCCGCCGCCACCACCGTCGTCGTCGTCCCCCGTTCAAGGTCGGCGGCACCAGGCGTAAGGCCTTCGCTTTGTTGCAGAAGAAGACCACAGTTGGAGAAAAATGTTTCCAATTGGCATCTAATCTAAGAGGACCCTAGACGGCCCCAAGATGGATCCAAGTGACCACAGAGCCTCCCAAGGACGCCTCCAAGAGGCCGAAGAAACCAACACACACACACACACACAGACACAAGCATTCCGCCACCTCCCCTGTCGGGGGCCTCCTGCGAGGACCTGGGAGGCGAAAAGCCCCGAAAAGCTCAAGGGAATTCGATAGCTGTTGCTTCCACGTCCAGGAGCTCCACAAAATTCCCGAGATGCTCCCAGATGGCTCCAAGACCGTCCCAAGACGCCCCCAATACAATCCAATGGCACTCCAAAAATTGCCCCCAAACGGCAACAAGAGTCGCCTGGACGGCCCAGAAACGGATATACCAAGTTTTCGAAAAAATTCGGCAGATCTTTCGCGATGATGACGGCCACCAGACCCCAACAGGCTCCCAAGAGCACCCTGCGAGCCCTCAAGAGCCTCAGAGGACGGCCCCAAGACGCCCGAGAAACCCTGAAGACGCCCCCGGAAGCTCTCAAGAGGCCTCCCACAGGGCCAGTTCGAGTTTTTTTGTCTGAACCGCAAGCCGAGGTGCAGGCGGCGTCAAGGGTCCACCCGGGCTACGGGCGGAACCTACTTACCCAGCGAGCGCACTCACGGCTGCCAAAGCTGCCGCCGAGGGACGCTGAGCGGCGCCGGGGGCTGAAGGCAGGCTGCAGGAGCTGCCAGGAGAGCCAAGCGGCCGAAGTGCAGCCATCCCAGAAGCGAGACCACCGGGAAGACGAACGAATTGTACCCTGTCGCGCCAGGCACCAAAGGTAGTCGTGCCACCGAGCGTGGCAAAACGCGAGGCTGCGCAAGCAGTCCAGCGTACCAGCGCTGCATGCCAACGGTGACAACCTCACATGGCTGAACAAGAAGGCTGAACCACTCTTGAGCAGTCCACGTAGGGGTGCGTCCCACCATGCAGGCGGCAGCTGCAAACACGGCCAGGCTGTGGCGGTGTCTGAGGACCAGAGGCCAGGAACACGCAAGCATTCTAGCCGGAGCTGGTCGACGTGCAAGTCTCCTGGACGCGCCAGTTCGAGTACGCGACACGTCACGAACTCCAAAGCTGCGCGGAACTCAGGAGGGCCCAAAATCGAATCGACAAGTCTGATCGGCGATCGACATGGATCGGATCGGCGGAAATGGGCAGCCGAGTCGGGAATAGTCGAATCGGCGGAAATCGGCGGGCTGGTATGCCTCCAATAAGTAATCGGGCAATCGGAACCCGAACCGGAATCCCAAATCGAATCGAATCGGAATCGGAAGCCGTCGAAATCGAACCCGATCGAATCGGAGGAATCGAAACGAGCCCTGGGAGCTCCGCCAGAAGACGGCACAAGAAACCCCTGAGGGCCCCAAGACAGCACAACAGGGCCCTAAGACGGTCCAAGAGGCGCTCCAGGGGACCCCCAAGAGGGCCCCAAGGTGGCCGCGAGAGGCCCACATGACGGCCTCCGAAGAGGCCACACGGCGCAAGAGCGCCCCGAGACACCCCCAAGAAGCTCCGAGAGGCCCCAAACAAGACTGGTGGGGAGGCGGGCGGTGCTGCACGGAGGGCGCTCTCCACAGTGTTCCTGCGGCGTGCCCTCTCGCCCCGTCCGCTGCCGACGGGCGCACGAGGCCTCCACCTGGCTCCCAAGGTGGCCCAGAAGCCCAGAGGGTCCCCAAGAGCAGAGCCCAGAAGGTCCTCCTCCTCCTCCTCCTCCTCCTCCTCCTCCTCCTCCTCCTCCTCCCTCCTCCTCCTCCCTCCTCCTCCTCCCTCCTCCTCCTCCTCCTCCCAGAGGAGGAGGAGGAGGAGGAGGAAGAGCCCCTGAGGAGCAGAGCCCAGAAGGTCCCCAAGAGCACCCCAGAAGAAGCCCAAAGACCCCCCTCCCCTCGCTTGCCGATGGCTTCCAGGATGGCCCCAAGAAGACAGATCGGTTCTCGATGGGCCAGGTAGGCTTGCGCGAAGCCTCAAGGATGAGGTGGTCAGGGGCGTCACGAATTGCCAAATCTCAGATGGGCACGTGCCGAGATGCTGTACGGAGGCCCAGGGGGAGAAAGAGAGAGAGGAGGAGAAGCGGCAACAGCCACTGGACGAAGTCTTAACAGAACACTCCTGCTGCGTTTAAAGGTTCCAGGGACAAATGTCAAAAAAAGATCGAGGTTCTTCGTGTGTCAAACACGCCAAGAAGCGTCAACACCTCATGTGATGGCGCAGCAGGGGAAGGGGGGCGAAGATGAGAAGCTCGCAGGAGCTGAACAAGGAGCGGGAGCAGGAGGATGAACGCCAGCAGCAGGAGAACCGAGGAGGACTGAGGAGGACGAAAGAGATCGGAGGAGCAGGAGGCGGCGCTGCGGTTGCAAAGGCCACAGCGGAAGACGAGGAAAATGAAGACTCCGATCTGCGACGACTCGATCATTTCGAATTGGCGGCACCTGGGTCCCTCGAACCGTTTCCTGGGGCTGGCGATTCATCCAGAGCCAGTGTTGACCGTCCTGGGGCCCAGAAGGCCGCAACTTACGGAACAACTCCAGGCGATGTGTCCGAGCTGCTAGGGGTCTGTGGAGGAGGAGCGAGGGCTATGGAGTCGAGTCCTCCCACGACTCGTAGTCCTCTTCACAGTCGTACGGCAGCGGCGTCGTCTGCTCTTGACTCGGCTCCAGCTCCTGCTGCTGCTGCATCGATGCGCCCAGGGCGACCTTTGTGGCGGCGGCAACACGTAATTATGCTGCTGTCGTCTGCTTCGATGGCCCAAGAAACCAACCCAAACCTCTGGGCGATTCGAAAAAATCGGCAGGTGATTTTATGTACTCTCTGCGTCTGGGCGCCGCTACTGGGCCCCAGGACAGTCAAAATATAATTCTGTCAAAACAAAATTCAAAATTGAAAACTGGTCCCAGGGAAGGTGCCGAGGGGTCCAGTGGCCGGCGACTCGAAATCAAATCGTTGGAGGTACGCGCGTCTCGTGCTAATGTGAAGAGGGTTCCCCTCAACACACAAGTGTACATGTGCAGGTGATGAACACATCAAGTCAACGTGCGCGTAGAGTTCACATCGACGTGATCGCAACTACGTCGTCACCCACGTACAGCTTGACTGGGGTGCCATGTAAATCAACACACGTGTAAAACTGTAGCACGTACACATGACATTCCGCGTGTGTGTGTGTGTATACAAACGGACGCTGATGCATAGGTGAATGCGCATGTGCAAGTTTGTGTTAGCCCGTGCGAATACGTTTAAGTGCGTGAGTGTGTGTATGTTGCGTGTGCGTGTATGTGCGTGCGCATACGTACGCGTGCGCTTGTAAGTGCAAACGCACAGGTGCGAGCGTGCGTACGCATGTGTGTGCCAGTGCGTCCGCGTGCGCGTAATAGTGCTCCTCACTACTGAACTCAGCCTAACCGAGGACCAGTCGACTGTTCTCGGTTGCACCAGACAAGGTACATGTGCAATTGGGTACTAGCTGTCGCAACCTGCTAGCTCTTGACGCGCTCGTGCTCCACAGAGCTGGCGGACGAAAGACTGCGTGCATAGCACTTTGCTGGCTTATCAATCAGGCAAGGTCTCCTGGTCTGCAAGTGTGTGAACACGACCACCTGAACATGATCGCTGTGTTTTCATCGTTCGCCAGTCCACCCTTGCTTAAGCAAGGTGCGCGTGTCACTCCATGCTGGGTATGCCGCGGTTCCGCGAGCATTGTTCCCGGCCTGTGCGCCCAAAACTGCTCCCCTCGTGCTTTGAGCAACTGGTGGCGGCTCCCTCGATCGAGGCGCCGGACTGCCTTTTGTCAGACATTGTCCTAGATAGCCCGCAGCGTACGAGCTTGAGACACACGCTTTCATTAGAACCGCGTGTACGTGCATGTATTGGGTCCCTGTCTCACGCTTTGTCCGCTGACCTGCAGGGACTTTGCTGGTTCGCGGCGTTCCTTCCTTCGGTTTGCCGTCCAGCGTATTCCCTTCCTCTGCCCCTCCCCTTCCCCAGCTTACATGCCTTGGCTTCCCTTGTTCTTCTCACGCCCTCATTTCCCGCACGTGCCTGTCCTGGCTGCCCGGAGGTTTGGCGATCGCTGGACTGACACGGGGGATTCCCAGCTCCGCCCACATCATCAAAACGGTAATGCAAATA
Organism: Prorocentrum cordatum; assembly: GCA_963575745.1. Classification (NCBI taxonomy): domain Eukaryota; class Dinophyceae; order Prorocentrales; family Prorocentraceae; genus Prorocentrum; species Prorocentrum cordatum. The sequence goes on along the minus strand of CAUYUJ010021855.1, from coordinate 59,652 downwards.
GTAGCTAACGCGCCCCGAAGCTGTTGATCCGTGATTGCGTCTCACTGCCGCGTGAGAGGAGAAAGGTATGCTTGTAGAGGTGTGCAAGCGTGCGGGGGTGGGCGTGCAAGTGCGCGACCTGTGCATGCGTATGCGAGCGTGCGCAACTGTGCGATGGAATGTCAGTGCGCGTACATGTGGAACGGCGCGTAGTGCAGATGTGTCAGCGTGGCTGCGCGCAACTTGGGTCACACCCTGCGCACGTGGTCCTCCCCACCTGCGCTGGCGCACCTTGGTTACACTGTGCACACGCCGTGGGCCTGGCGTCGCACCGTCTCCCGTCGCTGCCCTGGGTGGCGGTGGCCGTCTCTCTGTCGGTACCTCTACGGAGCCTCTGGCTTCCTGCTCCCACCTACCGGCCGACCCACACGCCGCCGCCTGCACGCGCGCCTCCCCACTGGGCCGCGGGCCTCTTCCACACCCGGGCTCTAGGCAGTCCTTCTGACGCGCCAGAGGGGCAGGGCCGCGCCCTCCTGCCGCGCATCCACAATGCTGGGTGCCATTCG
>CAUYUJ010021855.1:0-59007 GCA_963575745.1 Prorocentrum cordatum | reverse complement strand
AGGAGGAGGAGGAGGAGCAGGACCAGGAACAGGAGGAGGAGGGGGAGGAGGAGGAGGAGGAACAAGCGGCGGAGGAGAAACAAGCGGCGGAGGAGGAACAAGGGCTTTCCTGTCTGATGATGGTCATGGTGGTGATGGTGACGACGATGATGGATGGCGATGACGACGACGATGGTGATGGATGTTGATGCCAACTGATGATGGCGATGGCGATGATGATGACGATGAAGATGCTGATGCTGCTGGTGATGATACTGGTGATTGTGGAAGATGACGATGACGATGGTAACGACGATGGTGATGATGATGATGACGATGATGATGATGATGATGATGATGATGATGTGGGTGGTGCTGATCACCAAAATGATGTTGATGATGCTGATGACGATGGTGATTAATAAGATGATGGTGATCCACACGGCTGAAGGGAACAGGAGCTCCCTGCTCGCACTGCCCCTCGGACCGAGGCGTTTCCCTATGGCCCTGCGCGCAACGCACGGTCTCGTGCCAAGGCACCCACGCAGATTCACCTGAACGCCGAGAGGCCGCTCCCCCTTTTCAACCGAAGCAAGCGGAAGAGCGACACCCGAGCAGTCGCGGCGACTCAGCCCGCGACGCCCGCGATATGGTAAGGGGCCTCGAGTGGGACCTCCAGGAGGATGCTGGCCGCCACGAGAGCGGTCCGAGAGGCGGCGCCCGCCCCCAGGAGCTCGCGCTTAGACAGGAAGCCTGTGCCGCCGCCGTGGCCGCCGTACACCAGCCTGTCCTCGCGTGAGCACTCGTCCTCTTGCAGGCCCAGGCCAAACCTGCGCTAGCGCAGGCCCCGCAGGCCCTCCTGCCTGTCCTCGCGCGCGCTCGCGTCAGCGCCCAGGCCTAGGCCGACCTTGCGCTTGCACTGGCCCTTCGGGCCCTCCAGCCCGCCCTCGGAACCCCTGTTTTCGTCCAGGTCCAGGCCGAACTTGCGCTTGTGCATGCCCTTCTGGTCCTCCAGCCTGTCCTTGCAGAGGCTCTCGCCCTCGCCTGGGTCCAGACCGGGCTTGCGCTTGTGCGGGCCCTGAGAGGGGGCGCTCGGCTCAGGGGACTCGTGCACCCACGCGTCCCTGGCCGGAGCGGATGCTGAGCTCGATCGGGGCAAAGGCCCACCCGCACGTCTGCGGCCTGGGCTCCCCAAGGACGTTTCCGCGCCCCGGCGCCGGCCGCTGGGGGGGGCCCTCATCCCAGGGGCTTCGACCACCCCACGCGTCCGTGGCCCTGGAATGAGGCTGAACTCGGTCAAGGGCTTCGGAAGAAGATCATGCCGATAACGATGAACGTCATCGACATCATCACCACCCTTCATCGTCTCGGGCCGCCCCCCTGGTCTCGCCCCGCCCCATTATCGTCTCGGCCCGCACCTCAACATCTCGGCCGACCCTTCATTGTCTTGTCATCGTCTTAGCCCGCCCCTCATCTTGCTACACGCCAGAGTGACCCTAGGCACGGCTTCAGGGGGCACTGGGGGAGCCAAATTCAACTGTGAGCCCAAATAAAAGGTCCCTCCAGCGAAGGATCACTTCCTCATTTTTGTGCCCCCTCTCCTACGTAATCCTAATGCCTCTCCCTGACCCCGTCCCTCTTTCTATCCCTCTCTCCATCTCTCTCCATCTCTCCCTCCCTGCTGCTGCTGCTGCTCCTCCTCCTCCTCCTCCTCCTCCTCCTCCTCCTCCGCCGCTCGTCCCCCATCACCTTTCTCTCACCCTTCTCCGCCTCGCCGTCGCTCTCCTCCTGAGCATCGGAGTAGGGCGAGTGGAGACCACGGCAACTCTAAATCGGCCCCTGGACCCTGTCTGGGCCCAAGCGCACCGGTCCTCCGAGCTGCGCCTGGCCCCGTGGCGACGAGGGCCCGCCCGAGGGCCAACCACTGTCGTCCCACCTCGCCCTCGTCCTCGTCCTCCTCCTCGTTCTCCTCCTCCTTCTCCTTCTCCTTCTCCTTCTCCTTCTCCTTCTCCTTCTCCTTCTCCTCCTTCTCCTCCTTCTCCTCCTTCTCCTCCTTCTCCTCTCCTCTCCTCAGTCCTCCTACTCCTCCTCCTCCTCCTCCTCCCTCCTCCTCCTCCTCCCTCCTCCTCCCTATAACCTCCTCCAAACCTCCTCCCTCCCACTATCCTCCCTCCTCCTCCCTTCCTCCTCCTCTCCTCCCTCCTCCTACCTTCGCCCTCCTCCTTCGCCCTCTCCTTCGCCTCCTACTTAGCCCTACTTTCTCCCTCCCTCCTTCGTCCCCCTCCCTCCTCGTCCTCCTCGTCCTCCTCGTCCTCCCGCCCTCCCTCGATCGTCGTCCCATCGTCCCTCCTCGTCCCTCCTCTCCCATCGTCCTCCTGTCCTCGTCCTCCTTCCTCGTCCCTCTCCTCGTCCCTCCTCGTCCCTCCTCGTCCCCCTCCTCCCTCCTCGTCCCTTCTCCCTCTTCCCTCCTCCCTCCTCCCTCCCTCCTCCTTCCTCCTCCCTAGGCGGCCCCGAGGCGGGGCCCCGCGCGCGCAGCATTTTGCCCCGCGCCCGCGCTCGGCCCGCAGGCGATCGCAGGTCGCCACTCGGCGCCCCCAGCCCCACCCACGGAGGGGCGTCGGCGGGCGCGCCCCCGCCCTCGGTCGCCCGCCTGGCACCGCAGGGCGAGGCGACAGCGCGCGACCGCGCGCAGGCTGCTGAGGCTGGACCTGGCGCGTGCCCGCCTGCAAGGGCACCACGGCAGCTCTGTCCCAGGCGACATGGGTGGCGCCAGCAAGGCCTACACAGTTTGCAAGAGATGTGGTGATTGGAAGTGGAACACGCAGCTCAAGTCGCGTGGCTTCAAGTGCGGCTGTGGATCGATGCTGCCCCGTCTTAGAGGTGACAAGGAGACATTGTTGCCGAAGCAGCAGCCAGAGGGGACGGCGTTAGTGCAGGCCCTGTCGCAGGTGACTAGTCAGTTGTCGTCGTTGACGGTGAAGCCAGAAGTGGTGCAACAGCTGACCACAGCCATGGGGGATATCACCAAGGCCGCGGAGTTGAAGAGCGCGCCGCCCAAGTCCAAGGCAGTGCGCCTGGCTGAGGCGGCGCGCGCCTTGGAGGAGTCAACCGAGGCGTATGATCGTTCGTTCGAATACAAGGAGCAGGCGCGCCTCAAGCTGGAGAAGGCCGAGGCGGACCTGCTCGAGCGCGCCCAGAAGGTGGTGGAGGCGGAGACCCTGGTTCAGACCATCCATGAGGAGGGCCAGCCCAACGGGTCGCTGCTGTGCAATATCATGATGGCCAAGCCCGAGACCCTGTGCGCAGAGTCGCTCGCGGACTTCGGCACGGCCTTCGAGGTCAACCCAGAAGAGGTGGACCAAGAGGCCCTGGTCACGGCACAGGCGGCGAAGCAGCAGATGGTCTCGGAGTTCCAGGTCAAGACGAGTGAGTTCTTGGGCCAGCTGAAGGCCCACTACGAGGCGGCGAAGGCGAAGGCGGTCGAGGAGCGAGCTACTCTCGCCCAGGCGGCCAAGAAGCGCAAGGCGGGCGCGGGCGACGCGGTCGACGGCGTCAAGCCCGCAGCCCAGGAGGCGGCGGCGGCCAGCAGCGCGTCGGGGGCTGCGCCCCCCCCCGACAGCGTCGCAGGCCGAGGGCCCTTCGGCCGCCGCCGCCGAGGTGACCGCCAAGACAGAGCAGGCACGCAAGGCGCAGGCGGCCAAGGAGCATATGCTCGCAGACCTTCGCTCGAAGGGAGCGGGCAAGAGCGCTCCTGGGTCCGCTAGCAGCGCCTGACAGGCACGGGGGCCTGGTCGAGGCCGTGTGGCTGCCGAGCGCACGACCAGGCAGATCTTTGTCGGCAATATGACTACATGGGGTAAGACTGGCAGCAAGTTCGTCCAGGAGTCGGCCAGGTTAGACTCGATCGACGGCTACTTGCTGCAGGAGACGCACCTCCGCGCTGAGGAGCTGACGGAGCACGAGCGCCTGCTGAAGGGCTGGGGCCTGAAGGCGGCGTTCTCGGCAGCGCGGCCCAGCGAGCGCTCGAAGAAGGGCTCGAACGGCGGCGTGTGCGTTGCAATTAGATCACGTCACCAGACGACGTGCTTTCGGGAGCTGGCCGCGCCAGACTGTGCGTCACTGAGTACCACAGTCGTTGATGGTAGGGCAGCTCGAACCTTCTCTGTTCATGACTGGGCCCCCATGACCTGGCACTTGCGTGGAATTAGCATCACCCTGGTAAGCCTGTATTTGGAAGGGTCCAACTCGTTTACGGGTGCTAACGCTTGTAAGCTCGCAGCCCTTGGAGCGTTTTTGAAAAGCTTAAAACACCCTTGGGTTGTCTCGGGAGACTTTAACGCCTCCCCCGAGGCCTTCTGGAAATCGGGCTGGCCCTCCAGGCTCGGTGCTCGGATCGCCTCGGTTGACGGCTACACCTGTTTTAAAGGCGGCAGTGAACCGTCTTGTATCGATTTCACCCTTGTCAGCCCTGGGGCCGAACCATATTTCCAGGGTTTAGAGACCGTCCCAGTCCCTTGGGGGCCCCACGTCGGTCAGATCCTGACGCTCAGAGCAGCAGTGGTCCCAGCGATGACCAGAGTCTCGTGCGTGCCTGCCCCTTTTGTACATCCGAGGCGGGGCAAGAAGCCACCAGACCCGTCGAGCAAGCGTCAGGAAAAGCTGCGTGCTCTCCCTCCTGCCGCCGCTGCCGCCCCCCTCTCTCCTTCGGCCGTCCGCAAGGAAAAAGGTTTTGAGCGTGAGCAGGATGTTTTAAACCGACGTTGGTCACAAGGTCCGCAGGCCTCAGCGGGGCTGGATGGCCCTGAGGCCGACCCGTTTCAGGAGTATGAGGAGGACGGGGGGCCCTTCTTGGGGGGGGGCGGCCCTCCACCTGAGCTGGATCTCGGTGCGAGCTCGATTGATGCCAGCTCAGGTGAGGCCAGCGGACCCGCCTCCCCAACTCCAGCTCCGCCGAGTCCCGAGGGCGCGTCGGGAGTGCCGGCGCCACCGACGGAGTCCCTCGACGACCTCTGGTCTGAGGTCTGTGGCCGCCCCACGGCCCCGTGTGACGAAGTGGCGGCTCATGTGCAGGCTTGCCCCGCGTTCCTGGTAGCCCCTGGGCCCGCTCGGCGTTTGGGTGACCAGTATGCGAGCCTCGTCCAGCACGTGGAGGGATTCTTCTGTGCTGCGTATGGCCTCGAGGAGAGAGAGGCCGCTCGTTTTAAGGGTAGAACTTTCGCCTACACATCTAACTTAGTTGAGGTTGCTGAGAAGGGCCTCCGCAAGCCGAGATATTCCAGCTACACAGCTGGGTGGTGGAGCCGAGTAGAGAATACTATTAGACTGTATCACGCGCTGGTATCTCGTCAAAAAGGGCTGCAGCAACAAAGGGAGCTCTTGAATATTAGTAGGAAGTTGGTCCTGGAGGGTGTGCCTGATGCGGGGTCCCGACCGTCTCAGCAGGCTTTGCAGCATCGTGAGTTGTGGAGGAAACGTTTGCTCGATCTCTCGAAGGTGCCCCACCCTGTCCTTGAGGGCATGGCGCAACAGGCGTCTAAGGAGGTTGAGAAGGCCCACCGACATGACTTGTGCAAAGAGCAGGCTGATTGGGTAGAATGGTTAGCGGACCCGCACAAGGCCACCCCAGGGAAGCTCCATCGGATCTCCAAGCCTAAGGCCCGTTTTGAAGACGAGAGCGTGTTGGAGGGGGTTAAAGCGTCCTCCCCTGTTGAGCTAGTGGACCAAACAACCCGTATATTTAAAAACTATTTGGTCTTCCACATCGGTGTCCCAGCAAGACTCAGTAGCCGTCTTGGCTCGAGTTCGGCAGCGAGCGCTTGAGGCGCCCGCTAGGCCCTGCTGGACACTCGATACTTTTGATCAGGCCCTCCGCCTCCAGCCCGACAAAGGCCGAGGCGTAGATAGATTCGTTGCATCAGATGTCAAGCGATTGCCGCCAGCAGCGAGGCAATGCTTTGTAGATCTTTTCAACCAGATTGAGAAGGAGGTGGGTTGGCCGCATCAGGTGCTGCAAGCCATAGTGATGTTGGAACCAAAGGCGAAGGGTGATCGGGCAATCGCGCTGCTGTCCTGGATGGCAAGAGCGTGGCAGCTCCTCACTCGCCCGGAGGTTGAGGAGTGGGTCGCAGGAGCAGCACGCCACTGGGATGCAGCGCTCAAGGGCTCGTCCTGCCTCCGTGAGGCCCTCGCCCGAGAGCTCCAGGACGAGGCAGCGGCGGCGCTGGGCATGGCGACAGGGGTCGGCCTTGCGGACATCGAGCGCTTCTACGACTCGCTGTCGTTGCCGACGGTCGCCGGGGCCTGCGAGGGGCGGGACTTCCCGATCCGCACGCTGGCGCTCGAGCTGCAGCTGCATGCCGTGGGCAGGCTGCTGCGGCTGGAGGGCGCCTGCGGCGAGCCCTGCTTGGCCGACCGCCCCATCTTGGCGGGCTCCCGTCACGCCGACAACTTGGCGAGGGCAGTTGTGAGCCGTGCGCTGGAGAGAATTGTCACACCTTCGTTCCGTGGTATCCCTCGAGCGTGGTTTGATGATGCGAGCACTTCATTTTATGGTAGCAAGTTGGCTGTGGAAAAGGACCTGCCTGAGGCGATGGCAGCCTTGGGGGAGTCCCTCCAACAGGAGGGGCTCAAGTTGGCAGGCAAGAGCGTGATCATCTCATCGGACCTCGCGATGACCAAGCGAATGGCGGCCAAGCTGATGAGGCGAGGGCTCGCGTTCCAGGCGTCGGAGGAGGGCCGTGACCTAGGGGTCGACGGAGCTGCCGCGGGTGCGAGGCGCCGTGCCACGCACGTGGACAGGCGCAAGAAGGCCCACAGCAGGATGAGAGCTTTGGGCAACAAGCTGCGCAAGTTGCGCAGGGAGAGACGGGCGGCGCTGCTGAACCAGGGGGCGATGCCTTCGCTGGGGTACGGCGCCAGGGCCCGCGGCGAGCCTCCCTCGGCTGTCACGGCGGCGCGCCGCCGATATGCTGCGGGATTGGCAAAGCCGAGGGCGGGGCGCTGCCTGACCTCCTTCCTGGCTCTGGAGGGGGAGGACCCAGCGCTGGAGCTCCCCAAGATGCAGCTGAGGTCGTGGTTCGACCTGCACGCGCACAGGGAGGATGTGCGCAAGATGACGGAGAAAGCTTGGCCGCTGATCTACAACCAGTTGCTGAAGGTTCCCTCGAGCCGCCGCTGGCGCAGGCGACGGGGCGCGATGGCCTCGCTGATGCTAGCGCTCTGGGAGGCAGGGTGGGCGCCACATTCGCCTACGTCGTGGACGGACCCCAGAGGCGACGAGTGGACCATGGCTCCCGGCGCTGAGAAGCGCGACCCAGCTGATGTGATCGACGCGGTGTTAGATGATATTGAAGTCAAGCTCTGGAACAAGGCGGCAGGTGGACATGATGCTGCAGGCCTGGAGCAGGGGGTAGACTTGAGTGATGCCAAGCTGACCCTCAAGAAGTGGAGACGTGCCAAGCCTGCCACGGCTAACGCGCTGTTGCAGGCTATGACGGCGGGGACGTGGACGGCGGCGCGCAAGTGCGAGGTGCTGGGTGAAGAACGTGGTGGCGATGGGCGCTGCAGCTGCGGGGCCGTGGGGGATGACTTCCACCGCATCTGGGGCGAGTGCCCGAACCGCCCGACTCACGAGGACTTCGAGAGGACGGACTGGCTGAAGCCGAAGGCGGAGAGCTTCCATGCAGACAACCCCGCCCTGTGGCTTCGCGGCATAGCGCCGCGGTCGTGGACGACCCCGCCGCCGTGCGACACGGTCGAGGAGCTGTCGACCTTCGGCGCGGTGGGAGAGGGGCGCCTGCCGCCCAGCGGCGGCAGGCACTTCGCCTGCGGCGACGGCAGCGGCGGCGAGGAGGCGTCTGACGCCCGCTTCCGACGCTGCGGCTGGGGCTGGTGCTTGCTGCGCGGGCCGCCTGAGAGCCCTGAGCTTGTTGGCGGCGCTAGCTCGCCGCTCGCGGGGCCCCGTCAGTCCAATAATAGAGCTGAAATGATGAGTTTAGTTTCTGTGCTGAGGTGCACATCAGGTGAAGTTGAGTTTTGGACAGATAGTGACATCCTATTTCGAGGATGGAACAGGGGTCGCCGCTTGAGACCCGCAGGTTGGAGTGTGAATGGAGACCTGTGGGAAGCCCTTGGAACCGAGCTCCAGGCGAGGGGTGAGTCAGTTGTCACAGTGCATTTTCTGAATAGCCACCTTTCGCCAGAGGATTCGTTGGCTAAAGGAGTGCCCATGCTGGCGTGGATAGGCAATCAGGTGGCCGACCATCTCGCTGCTGCCGCCGCCGCCTCACATGCCATCCCGCCCGCTCGCCTCTCGTGCTATAAGTGGGCAGTCTCGACGCTCTGTCTTGTGCGACTCCGCATTGCGCGGGCCACGCTGACCGCCTTCGAAACGGAGGAGCGCCCGCCGACGGTGCGCGAGGTGCGGAGGGTCGAGCGCAGGACCAGGCCATCCGCCCTCGCCCGTGCGCAGCAAGGCAGCTCCCATTCTCTTGCGGATTCTAAAACACATTTTAGTTGTCTTGATTGCCGTAGCAGTGTCAGTAAAGCATCTTGCAATAATGTGTTGCAGAATTGGCTTTGTTCCCAGTGTCCTGGCCCCCCCCGCCCCGAGCCCGCACGTGCACCAGTGGTTGTGGCCGTTGGCACGCGTGTCGTCCATCATTCGCATGTCATGGCCTTTTATGACCCATATTGGGTGTGCACAAGTTGTGGCTGCAGGGGATAGGAGGGAAATGGCCATCTTCGGGACCTGGCTAAGGAATGCAGATGTGTTCGAGGAGAGAAGCCCACCAAAATGGGGGCTTGGGTCCTCCAGCGTTTGTCTGATGGGAGGCCACTCAATTGAAGTCCTCTCCAGCATAGCGTGCTGACAGAGTTAGATTGGGGTAATCCTTGGGTAATCCTCCCTCCTCCCTCCTCCCTCCTCCTCCCTCCTCCCTCCTCCCTCCTCCCTCCTCCTCCCTCCTCCCTCTTCCCTCCTCCCTCCTCCCTCCTCCCTCCTCCCTCCTCCGCCCTCCGCCCTCCCTCCCCCCCTCCGCCCTCCGCCCTCCGCCCTCCGCCCTCCGCCCTCCGCCCTCCGCCCTCCTCCTCCTCCTCCTTCTCCTCCTTCTCCTCGTCCTCCTCCTCCTCCTCCGCCTCCTCCTCCTCCTCCTCCTCCTCCTCCTCTCCTGTCCTCCTCCTCCTCCGGCGGCCAAGAGGGGGGTGTCCAAGAGGCGGGGTTGCAAATCATGGCTGGCGGCACGTGTGCGGCCGGGGGGGGGGCCAGGGGAAGTACTGAGATAAGAAGAGGCGCCACGAAATCTGGGAACATATCATGGCCACCGCCATGATATCCACCCACCCCCTAGTCATCACCCCCCTCTTTGCCGCCCCCGATCTGAGAGTCTGGCCGCCGCGGCCTGAGAGCAGGAAGCGCATGGAGGCCATGGCCGCGAGGCACAGAGCGAGGGCGTCGACGCGGACTAAGGCGCGGCAGGGGGCAGGGCCTGCCGGTGCAGCAAAACGGCTGCGGGGAGCGGCGAGGCCACGGGAGGGAGCCGCGCCTTGGCAGGGGACCCGCGCGGGCGCCGGGGCTCTTTCGGGACGACGACGACGACGACGACGACGACGACGACGACGACGACGACGACGACGACGACGACGACGACGACGACCACGACGGCGGCGGCGCGCAAGACGACGACGGCGGCGGCACAGGCGACGACGACGGCACGACGGGGCGCGGACGTCTCGCCCCTCCCCGCGCTGGGTCGCTCGGTGGCCTCTGCGGCCCTCTGCGGCCCTCGCGGGCCCTCGCGCCGCCTCCGCGGGTGGAGCGCCCCGCCGGCGGTCCACGCCGCGATGTGTCGGCAGAGGTCGGTGGTGAGGACGCGAGGTGAGGATGCGAGGCCCTCGGGCCACGCAGATTGGACGCCCTTGGATGTCGGACGGGCCGAGGATTGGCTGACGAGGCAAGGATGCAGGGGTGCCCTTGCGGAAATGCCGCGTCTTCACAGTGGAATCTGACCGCATCTTCGTGCCCCCATGCGCGCAGCCTGGGTGGCCTGGATGGCCCTCCGTCAGATGGATCGTCCCGACACGCGAAGCTGCTCAGTAGACGCACCTCTGAGGAAGGAGTCGAATACGGCGGGACTGTCCAGCAAACGCCCAGGGCTGTGGAGCGAAGGCAACTCACAATAGCAGGACGGGTGTCAAACAACTGTTTTACAACGCGTTTGGGACACCCCCAAAGCGGTGCAGCTCGAACTAGACCCCTCAAAGGCACAACAAAGGGTCCCAAATTGAGACCCCCCGCCAACTAACTTGTTGGACGAAGCCCATCAGACCAGAATTTCAGGGCCGTTTTGTTGTTGTTGTAGTTGTAGTTGTAGTTGTAGTTGTTGTTGTTGTTGTTGTTGTTGTTGTTGTTGTTGTTGTTGTTGTTGTTGTTGTTGTTCCTCCTCCCTCGACTGTGGGGGGGTGGGGGGTGGGGGCACCGTGGGGGTGGGGTGGGGGCGAGGAAGAGGAGGATGATTCTATGCTACGTGCTCTCCCCACTCTGACTCCCTTGCGTGCCGACTGGGTACAGCAAGCGATGTCGGCGAATGCTGGGACCTAAGGTCGCGAGGTGCTAATAAGAGGCTGGCGAGGAACACGAGGAGCAGGTGACGAGGATGCCAAGGTGGACTGCCTCCAGAGGATCAGGTCCGAGAAAAGAGGACACGGATAAGAGGGTGAGGAGGAGGAGGAGGACGAGGAGGAGGAGCAGGAGGAGGCGAGGAGGAGCAGGAGGAGCAAGAGGAGGAGGAGGAGAAGGAGGAGGAAGAGGAGGAGGAGGAGGAGGAGGAGGAGGAGGAGAGGAGGAGGAGGAGGTTGAAGAGGAAGAGAATGAGGATGATGATGATGATGATGAGATGAGGAGGAGGAGGAGGACGAGGAGGAGGAGGAGGAGGCGGAGGAGGAGGAGGAGGAGGAGGACGAGGAGGAGGAGGAGGAGGAGGAGGAGAAGGAGGAGGAGGACGAGGAGGAGGAGGAAGAGGAACATGAGGAGAGGAGGAGGAGGAGGAGGAGGAGGAGGAGGAGGAGGAGGAGCAGGAGCAGGAGGAGGAAGAGGAGGAGGAAAAAGAGGACGACGAGGAGCAGCAGGAACAATACGTGGAGAGGGGGAGAGGGGGGGGAGGGGGAAGGGGGGGGGGAGGAAGAGGAGGAGGAGGAGGAGGAGGAGGAGGAGGAGGAGGAGGAGGAGGACAAGACAGGACAGGACAGGACAGGACATCTGCATAAAGGGGGTCAACGTCGAAACGCCCGCAAAGGAGCTGTGGGGTACGACTAGCAACACCCCCTGGGAGGAGGAGGAAGAGGAAGAGACCAAACTGTAAAGCGGTGAATCGCATATATATATATATATGTTTTGTCGTAGAGAGATGTGGGGCGATGGTGACAGAAGTCACCTGTAAAGCGCGCGCGGAGGGTGGTCACCCTTGGGCCACATGCCCGCGTGCCTGCGGTGCTGCTACCTGTCGCTAAAGCGAGCTCGTTGTGCCTCGTTGACCAAACAACCAACGAGATACCCCGGACCAACTAGACAGCTACAGTGTGAGAGAGAACCTTCTGCGATCCAGGCTCTTCTGAACAACTGCCCACATGAAAGGGTCGATTCACTGGTTCCTGTGGGTCCATTAATTACTGGACTTCGCTCCACCAGGGCGCTTGGGCCCCTTTTTACGGCGCCCGTGGCAGGGGTGGACATACTCCCATCAATGACCATGACGCTGACCAGGGCAAACCAAACAACCCCTTCCAACCGTAGCAGCAGACGATTGACAGTGCAAGCGGCCTCTCAAGTCACATGCTGCTTGTCGAAAGCAACTCAAGAGAGCAAACTCTCGCCAGCGCGGAGCACGATGTGCGGAATGGCTTGCTACTTCGCTTCGCAAACATAGTCCGCCTCGTAGATTATCCTCATCACGCGCTCTGTCGCAAGGCTTCTGGCGCGCTGTCTCGGTGACATGTCTCAAGCCTCTGGTGTCCCGACTCCGTGACATTTGTCAGGTCTCTGGCGCCCCGACACCGTGATATTTTCCGCAATCGAGAACGCACTGCGGACCTGCGACAGCGCGCTGGTCACCCCTCCTCGCCATTGGTGGGGTCGCTGTGGTGGGAGCTTGGCGTGGCCTTCGCCTCGGACTCGTCGCGGGGCGGGCGTAGACAAGCTTGCCCTCCATTGTGTCGAGAATGAGCTCTCTGCCGACGCCCCCATTTGTCGCGGGGCCCGCATGTCAGGGGCGTCGCGCCGCAGCGTGTCGGACGGCTGCTCGGTGCGAAGCTGGTCCGCTAGCCACCGCAGGTGGCCTGCCGTGCTGTTCTCTGATGGCAGGCGCGCGCAGTCCATGGCCAGCGCCGAGAAGTCCGCGACCAGCTCGGCCGGCGCGGCGTGACCTCCCTCCCCCCTCGCCCCCCTGATCTCGTCTGCTGGGGCGGGCCCTCGCGTCGTCTCGCGAAGCGCGAGGAGGTGCGCCTGCGGCCCGTTTGCCGCCCCGCATGCTGCGGGCAGCTCGGGGCCGAATGGCGATCTGCGCGCCAGTTTGTGTGATCGGCGCGTTGCGTCGAGCAAGTGGCAGATCTGTTCACCTGTGCTGCGACAGTTGCCCAGGCGCATGTATGCGGCGCCTCTCGCGCCGTATCCCATCTCCTCCTCGCGCTCGAAAGAGCCGTCTCCGTGCGCGCAGATCTGGTTCGCGCGCTCCGTCGCCGGGTAGGCGATGCGCGCCTTGATCTTCCTGCTGCGCGGCCAGAACAACGGGGTCGAGCTGCGTGGCGCGCCCGATGCGCAGCTCGTTCTTTCGGGGGCGGCCACGACGGGGGTGGCGAAGAGGGGGGGGCGGGGGCTCGAGGCAAGTGCTGCGCGCGGCTCGCAGGGATACGCACGCGCGAACGCAATCGGATATCATAGAAGCCCGCTGGCGGCCATAATTTTCTTTCCAGAACCAAAGCCAGCCAGCCAGATTGCGGTCCTGTCGCAAGCGGCGCGAATGCGCGCCCGTCGCGACACGACCAGAGGCCAGTCGCTGCGAACTGAATTCAAAACGCGCGCGCGCACAGGTCGATAAACGAGGCGTTGCTGGACGCGCCTTCCAGCCGACCTAATCGTGTCTTCGCAACCCCGGGGGCCCTCAGATTCCGAGCAATTCGTAGCCATGACGGCTCGCGTTGCCAGATGCCTGCCGTCGGGCGCCCAATGGGCCCAACGGCCCCAGGCACTGGCAACAGGGCGCGGGCCAAGGGCCGCGGCCACTAGGCAACGGGGCACGGGCCGCGGGCAACGGTCTCTGGGCCGCGGGCCACGGGCCACGAGCAACGGGCCGCGCGCCACGGGCCACGAAGCGCCACCGGGGCCACGGAAACGAGGAGGCAACCCGGGAATGGGGGTGGAGCGACAGGAGGGGGAGGGGGGGACAGAAGGGAAAGGCGGGATGAGGGCGGGGAATGGGGGAAATTTCAAAAGCGCGCCCGTGCGTCGGTGAACCGCGTGACCTGGCCATGTGTTTTCGCCGAACTCATGCCCGCGCGAATTCCATGGACATTTTCATCTTGTTTCAGATTGTAGCTCTGGGGCGGAAGGGGCATTTCTTGATCCTTGGCATGCGTTCTCGCGGACCTTTTAACCCGTGAGTGCCAGGTGTTCTGGGCGCACTCGTGTCCGCGCCGTGTGGTGTCTGGGAATATCATGGCCAGTGCCATGTGTTATCTGAGAACTCATGGTCGTTGCCATGTGTTCCCAGCATGCTCGTGTCCATGCCTTCTGGTTTCTGGGGATTGCATGGCCAATGTCATTTGTTCTCTCGGAACTCATGGTCGTGGCCATGTGTTCCCGGCAAACTCGCGTCCGTGTGAGTTCTATGGGAATGTCATGGCCGGCGTCGCGTGATCTCTCGGAACTCGAGGCCAGCGAGCGGATTGAGCGCCATCATTTGGCATTGCGAAGGGCTTGCTGCCGGTGCCGCCGCGGGCGCTGTCCACTTAAGGCGGAAGGTCGCTTGCCCAACAGCGGCGGCTGTCGGTTTTGGACAACGTCTGCTGTTGGGCATCGTGCGGCACGGCCTGCACAGTTCAGGGGATGGGCAGGGAGGGCAAGGGAATGCAAAGGGGAGGGGAGGGGGGGGGAGGGAGAGGGGGCGAAAAAGAAAGGAGGAAGGAGGAAAGAGAAAGGAGGGGGAGGAGAAGGGGGAGGAGGAGGAGAGGAGGAGGAGAAGGAGGAGCAGGAGGAAGAGGAGGAGGATGAGAAGCAGGAAGGAGCAGGAGGAGGAGGAAGAGGATGAGGAGGACAATCAGGAGGAGGATGAGGATGAGGATGAGGAGGAGGAGGAAGAGGAGGAGGACGAGGAGGAGCAGGAGGAGCAGGAGGAGGAGGAACGAGGAGGAGCAGGAGGAGGAGGAGGATGAGGAAAAGGAGGAAGGAGGGAAGAAGGAGGAAGGAGGAAGGAGTAAGGAGGAGGAGGAGGAGGACGAGGAGGAAAAAGAGGAGGAGCAGCAGCAGCGGGAGGAAGAGGAGGAAGAGGAGGAGGAAGAGGAGGAGGAGGAGGAGGAGGAGGAGGAGGAGGAGGAGGAGGAGGAGGAGGAGGAGGAGTTGGAGGAGGAGGAATGGGAGGAGGTGGTCCCCCAACAGGCTGCGCCCTTGCGTTCCTTGTTTCCGCGCGCATCTCGGGCGTCGAGGCCGTGCCACCCCCTCGCCCTTTCTGCGCGGGCCGCCGGCGGGGCCGCGAGGCCGAAGCGGGAGGAGGGGGTGGGTGGGGTGGGGGGGGGGGGTGGAAAGGTGGAGGCCTCCCCCGTCCCCTATCCTCCCTCCTCCCACCGTCTCCTCCTCCTCGTCCCGTCGGGGCGAACGAGGAGGGGGGAGGGAGGGGAGGATGGGGACGAACAGCACGAGTGATGCGATGGTGAGGCGCGCGGCCGGGGCGAGGGGAGGAAGCCGGAGGAAGGGGGGGGGGGAGGGGCCTATTCCCCATTTGCATAATACTAGGCAATGGAAGAAAGGAGGAAGCGGAGAAGGAAGAGGAGGAGGAAGAGGAGGAGGAGGAGGAGGAAGGGGAAGAGAAAGAGGAAACGCGGGGGCGGCGAATCGGTGTCGAGTCGGAAAACGTACTACATCGAACGAAACATACTGCCAACAGACAGTTAGCAATGAACGGCATACCGTGCGCGCGTATTGCGATGTCGTTTGAAAGGCGGCCCCCACTGCGTCAGCCACGGTTGCATGGTGAGCAAGACGAACAAACCTTGACAACTTTCGGGCCTCAGGGGCCCAGGCGGACAAGGAGAGGTGGCCCCAGGAGCGCCCCAGGACCGCGACCATCCGCGGGGCTCGAGAACGCGACGCGATTCGCACAAGGTCCTTGAAGCTGTACACCTTCTCTTCAAGAAGGTACTGAGGAGGGGGAGGAGCGGCAGCGGCGGCGGTTCGCACGCGCGCTTGAGCATCGCGACCTGGAGGATCCTCATCAGCCTAACTACCCCCATTTCCAACTGAAGCTATCTGGGGTCCCCTCCGCGATGAAGACGAACTACCACCATTCCCAATAGTAGCTATATGGGACCGCATCTGCGCAGTAGACGAAATATCACCATCCCCAAGAGAAACTATTTGGGACCCTGACTGTGATGAGGACGACGTAACATCACTTCCGAGAGAAATCTGACCCCCCGTCTGCGAGGACGACGCTCCACCATACACATTCTCCAAAACAGATCTCATGGTCGCCTGAGGGGCCGAGGGGTGATGTTGTAGGGGCCAGCCTTGGACATGTACTCTGTGTGATTCCATGGCCAGATGCAACATCCTCTCCGTGTTTGACCGAGTTGCTATCCCAAGCTTCAGCGCTCCCCCTGACTGCCTCGCGCCTGCGGTGATACTCCTGACATTGGCACGCCCGCTGGCCCGAAAGGTGATCTTCGCGCAGCCCTTCTAGCCTCTCTCTCCACCGAGTTGAACTCTGCCAGGTCTGATATCGAGTCGAGTCACCCCTGCTGCCCCTGCCGATTCTTCTGGTTCGCAGCTCCTGCGGCCGCTCCCTGCCTCGCTGATCTCCTGGCGGCTCCAGGAGGGGCCTCGACGGGTCCCGACTGTGCCCCTCCCTCGTTTCGGGAGCCCGCGTCGCGTGGGCCCTGCCTCCTTGGAAGGCGGCCGCCACGTTGGGAACCGCCTCGTAGATCAGCGTCGAGAATCTGGCCTGGAACGAAGGATTGCAAAAAACGAAGGATTGCAAACAAAAAGGATTGCAAAAAAAGGATTGCAAAAACGAAGGCAAAAAAACGAAGGATTGCAAAAAAACGAAGGATTGCAAAAAAACGAAGGATTGCAAAAAAACTAAGGATTGCAACAAAAACCCTTCGTGCCCGACTACCGTACGGCGCAGGGCGGGAACAAAAATCCGCCAGCAGCTGCGCGTCCACCGGCGGGATGCTCGATGGCACCCTGGGGGGGGGCCGTGCGCGCTGCCGAGCTCCAGCGCCATCCCGTCGCCTCGGCCCTGTGCTCCTCGCTGCTGCGGCCGAGGTCGTGGCTCGGCGCTGCCGCGCCGCGCGCCCCTCGGGCGGGCGCCTCGCGCGCGGGAGGGCGCGACCAATCCAGGGCGGTCTCGGCCCTTCTCTCGGGGCTGCGACTGTGAGGCCGCGCGCCCCTTCGGGCGCGACCGAACGTCTGCGAGGTGCTTGTCTGAAAGCCGGAACATGGGCTCGAAACCGTACTGCCGAGTAAGGAGGCTCGCGAAGTGCGGGGCTGCGAAGACGCTCGGATGGCTCGGACTACGTGCTGAACGGGTGCTCAAACTTGCAGCATAAGTCCGCGCAGCTGCCACCGTACAGAAATCCCAACGTGAGAGACACAAAGAGGCACTCCAGAGGCTCGGGCTGCATGGTGAAGGTGCCTGAAGGGCGAGGCCTGTGGGAGACATCGACCAGAGAAGGTAGCCCGGATCAGGTGCTCCTGCACAACCCGACGCGTTCCGAAGGTCAGGAAGAGGAATACGCGGATGCGGAGGGGACGAAAGAGGAAGAGGACGGACGGAACATGATGGATGATTTGCACGAGGCCAACACATTCTGGTGAAAACGGGTCCTGGACCCTGGGCCTTCGTCAAGAGTGGCCTTGCATCCTGAATCGATTTCTGAGTCCGTGGTAGGGCCTCGGGAGGCCCAACAGGTAAGGGCAAACTTCAAGGACCCGCTTCGGGTGTGGCGGCCAAACACGGCCCTGGCCCAAGGTGCCCTAAGGATCTCAGGGGCGGCCACCGCTGCCTCCAGAGCACCTCTCACGAGGGCCAGGGTGCTTCATAATGGCGCGAAGAGCTGACGTGCAATACACAAACGCGCTGACTTGTGAAGGCAAATGAACGACCAGGATTTATCTGGCACGAGGGACGCGAATACAGCAGGTGGAGCATGGTCACATGACTTCGCGAATCACGTCTCGCGATGCGCGTCGCGCTGTCATCTTCACGCCCTCGCGAGGCCACTTTAACGCAGGGCGTCTCTCCAACCCAGGTCGCGCCGCGCGAAGCGTGATCTTTTTCGCACTCCTGGAGGTGACCAGGTGCAAATGGTGGACACCATACTTAAAGCTGGGGGTGCCGTGGCCGCGGATCAAGGGTGAGGCAGACGGGGGAGAGAGGAAAGGGATGGTGATGATGGTGTTGACGATGGTGGTGATAATGGTGGTGATGGTGATGATGGTGCTGGTGATGGTAAGGATTCTGATTATGGTGGTGGTGATGATATTGATGATGCTGATGATGATGATGATGCTGATGCTGCTGCTACTGATGGTGATGCTGGTGGTGGTGAGGATGTTGGTGATGCTATTGCTGCTGATGATACTTGTGATTCTGAGGATGATGATTGTTATGTTGATGATGGCGATAAATATTGCTATCATGATGAGGGTGATCGCGGTGATGTTGCTGATGCGGTTGATGCTGATGATGGTAATGGTGGTGAGGATGGTGATGGTGATGGCGATGGTAATGGTGATGATGCCGATGGTGATGCTGCTGATGATGATGCAGATGCTGGTGAGAGCTGGGAGATCTAAGGCGCTAGTGACAAGTAAAAGTGAACAGAGAAAACAACAAACTAGAATATCGCAAAAGAGCGCCAATTGACAACATATGTGATGGGCCCACAAGTCAGGTTGACTGGTCATGCACTTCCAAGGCTGGTGGAGCTGATGGCAACGAGAGAGAACGTATTCCCACCTCCAGGGGCGAAGCTTGCGGTCGTGGCCTTGTCGACCGCGTCCCAGAGCTGGCTTCCGCGCGCGCAGAAACCTGGCATTTCTAAAGTTGAGGGCCTGAGGGGGGAGGCGGGCGGGGTCGCGCTCACTCTGGGATTCAATGTGTCCTGCCCACCGATATTGCAGTTCGGTCAAGTACGCTTCCCAATCCTTGATCCCCAACTCCTCCTCGCCGCGTTTATTTTAGAGTAGGTGTCCCTCATGAACTCGCCCCACGGCGTGTGACTTTTCTTCCGAAAACCGAATGCCCGACGATGCATCGTGCCCTGCAGGCCGCGCAGCTTCGCAAACTGATCGTGTCGGAGAGCCCGCCCCTTGGCTCCCCAGAACAGACTGTTTCGCGCTGGACTATCACAGAGCAGAAGCCGCTTGTCTAGCGGGGCGGAGTGACGCACAGGGCGCCGCGCCATCGAAGCCAGGTCTTCCAGGCCTGAGAAATCCGATGCCCCGATGCTCCGTCGTCTCGTCCGTCGCGTGAAATTTTCGCCCCCCCGGGTCTTGAGCGTCTCGCCCCTCGGAACTCGCTCCATCTCCGTGTCGGCCAGGGCCGCCGTTCGTTCCAGCGCGGAGCATCGGGGAAGGATGTGCTCGGCCACTGGCGCTCTGTCAGATCCACATTGTACCACCCCTCCTCCAAAACCTGTAAGCATTTATTCGCCATGAGCTTCACCTTCTTCCTCGCCCCCCCCCCCAAGATCCAGAAGTTGTCGACGACGCATAAAAACGGGATGAACAGATCCTGGTCGGGGTCCTCCTTCGAGGCCTGCCAGCGGTCGCCCCATCCGTGGCGCTCGCAGCGCCGCGCGAACACATCGATCAGGGCGTCGAATCTCAGATTGAACAGGAAAGGCGCTGCTGCCTCCCCCCCCCCCCCCCCTCGCGCCAAGGAGCGAGCTCGCGCGACGGGGTCGGACGAAGTCATACCGTCCAACGAAACAGTCGCCTCCATCCTTCCCACCTCCCTTAGCCAACCTGCCAGAAGCACTTTCGGAATGTCGTGCTGCGCCCCAGCGGCTGCAACGCCCGCGCGGTCGGTGTAGTCGCGCGCTTTTAAACTGTCTCCTGCGAGCGTGAACAGCGGGCATTCAAGGCCCCATTCGCAGCACTTCTCGATCAACTGTCGAACTATGAAAATGACCTCCTCCGCCTGGGACCCCAGCCGAAACGCGAACTGATATTTCGAATGATTCCGTTGTTCGGGGGTAGTGACTGTGCCACTTGTATATCGCCTGCAGAAGTGTTATCGGGCGAAGGTCCACGATGCTCCCGCTCAAGCTGAGGCCAGTCTTGGTCAGCAGATTGATTATGTGCGCCCCCCATGCCTTGTCCTCCTCCCCCCCTTAGCGTTCAGAAGGCGATTGCGAAACAACCCTGCGACGCATTCTTTGCTTGCTCGGGCAACTTGGACAGCGTCTCCACCGCCGCCACATCTATATTGGATACGTGTTTCCCCATCTTCATCTTCGTCAAACCGTCGCTCACCCATCCCCGATCCAGTCGCCTAAAACAGTCCAGCGCAGCGGGGCCCCAGTGGGCCTGTATCCAAGCGGTTTCCCGACGTGCTCGGGGCTCTTCTGGGGGCGCCTCAGGGTGACCCCCCTGGACAGCGCGGTGGGGGTTGCCGAAGAGGTCGGAGTAAAAGGAGGTCAACGTCTGGGATTTCTCGTCGGTAATCGTCGCCGTCTGAATGGATCCGTCGTCGAGTGGTCGTCGTAAGATGCGTATCCTGGGTCGCGCTTTCGGTCGCGTCGGAAATCGTTTCGTCTTCGTGCTCTCGTCGATGTTAGCAGTCGCTCGTAGTCGCGACATCGCGCGCATCGCCCCGTAGAGTTCTTTCGCCAGGGCCCCTTAGCTGCCGCTGGAGGTCCCGCGAGCGCTGCAATAGCGGGTTGTCCTGTGAAACTGCGCCGGCTGAAGATCTCGGCCCCCCCTTCCCGCCGCGAGCCGCAACGCTAGCCGCCGCGCTTGTGGGCTTTGAGATCGTCGGAGAACCAAGGCCTCGCGAATCCAGTCGCGGCAGCGGGAGGTGCAGAGTCTCCTCGGCCGCGCCCCCTTGGAGGCAATGCGGGCCGTTTTTTTTTGCATTGCGTTCTGCGTCGCCAACTGCTCGTGCGCGGGCAGAAGCAGTTGTTGGACTCCACTCAGCAGACGGAGAAAGTCGCCTCGAAACCAATCGACTTTGCGGGGGCGTTGCCACCAAGCAGCATCTGCGGGTAGTGTGGCCCCATGTTTCGCTAGATCGGCGAAGTCGTTCCCCGCTTTTTCTTTCTGGTGAGATTTGTCCCAGGTGATGTCGATTTTGAAATGCTTCCGAGCGTTCTGCATCAAGTGCCTCAGGAGGTGTGCAATCATAACGTTTTTTTTTTTTTTTTTTTTTTTTTTTTGGGGGGGGGGGGGGGGGGCGAGTGGCCCCTCCGCAATTTGGATCGCGTGCTTCGCATCGACGCGCAACGTGATGGTGAACCCCGGGGGCGTCAAATTCTTGTCGGATCACTGAGAGGCCCACTTGAACCTGCCCCTGTTTGAGAAGCCAGAAACATAACTCGATAATGACCGTGATCTCGGCCGTGCCATTCGTCTTCCTCACGGCGCCTAACAGCGCCATGTTATTCGGGTCGCTTGCGGCTGGCCCTCGCGCCGGGACTAGCGACTCCACCCTGGATGTTGGCGCGTCGCATCCAGGAGGGAACGCGGCAAAGCCCCGCCCCGCCTTTGGTTCAACCCGCTTCGGTAACCGACGCCCCTCGAAGAAACTCCCTATCGAACCAAATGTGCCAACTTCTGGGGCCCATGGGGCGGCTCGACCGTCGCCCCCCACGAACAAGGGCAGTGCCCACTCGTCGCGAATCAAAAGCGGGTGCTCTGAATCGTGCGTGCGCCAGCGCAAATTCGACCTGCGGGGTCTGATCGTCCTCGGAGGTCGAGGCGCTCTCTGATCTCGCAGTTCCACTGCCGTAGGCCGGCGGTCCGAGCCCGTCGCGGCCGGGGCGGGGGTTGAAACTTGAAACTGCACGTCGTTATCGAACAGGCCCCGAGACGCCCCGACAAAGTCGATCTGGTGAGTGAGAAATCCGCGTGTGCAATCATAGTGGCACGTCCAGCATTCCCGGGGCGCCGAGTCCGGGGGGTTAACCAAGGCCAGGTCGTAGGTTTTCACGAAATTCAGAAGTGTGGGGCAACCGCGTCGCCCCGTCGAAAGGAGTTTCGAGGTCCCACCCAAAGGTCCGCGCGTCGATTTCCAACCGTCGTCTGAGCGTCCACCTCAATCGCTAGATGTTGGCAAGGTGAGTCAGCTAGATGCGAAGTATGTTCTGTGATCCCCAACGAACGCCCACAGACATGGCCTCTGCCTTCTGATTGGAATCTGCGTCGATATCCCCCTCAAACGAGCGATTCACCGCCGCGGCAGACCTTCTGCGCCCCTGATAGGAGCTCGAGACACAAGGAATATGACCTGTGTCTAGAGATGTGCAGACAAAATTGTCAGAGCATGCTGCCTCCTGGAGTAAAAGATCGTCCCGCTTCAATTCTCTGTCCAGTTCAGCACAAAACTCGTTGAATTCAGATTCGATGCTTCGCGCGTTCCAACAGCGGGAGCCGAAGTTGATGTCCTGCAAGGCCTCGGCTAAGCGAATGTTCAGCGCCGCGCCGCCTGCCGTCGTCGATGCCTCGAAGAGTCCCGTCACTCGATTCGCCGCGTAGACCCTGGTGATCTGGCCGTCGTTCGCGCGGTGGCGCACGATCCCCGAGTCCCAGTCGCTCGGCACCGTGCTGACGAGGTCTTCCTTCGACGGGTTCGGGCCGAGGGTGTTCAGCTTCTTCAGTTCGCTGGTGAGGAAGTTTCGAGCTGCCGACGTTCCCCGGCTCATGGTCCTCTGGCTCTCAGTGTTGTCGATCTGGTGAAACAGAATCTTTTCCTCGTGTGTGAAGCGATGGCCCTTGAAGGCCTTCAGGAACCCACGTGTTCTGTGAAAAGCGAAACTTAATCTTGCCAAATGAGCTGAACTGTCCAGGGGTGTAACAGTCCTCCACCAGGTCAGGGCCCGTCAATCCAGGGAGCTGTGGCGAACTTGCAATGATGTCACGGGGCTTCTGGAATATGATCGCCTTCTCCGTGTCCTGCGGAAAGCCGCCCACGACGATAATCTACCTTCTGGTCTTGGGCGCCCACGATGCGCCCCTGGCATACGGATTGTGAGGATGGTGACGATGAGCCGTGCCGCCTTAATCTCCGATCACTGAGCTTGCCGAATGTGCTGCCCACTCCTTTCTGCTCCAACGCCGCGATCCTCGCCGCCAACTCGGCAATGCTCTTGTCCGTCTTGTCTAACATTGTGTTGAAGGCGTCAATCCGCTGGGTATTCGCATCTAGCTTCAAGTCCATCGTCGTCAGCTTCAACGAAACATTGCCGATTTTCGAAGTGGTTCCCTCGAACTGCGGCCGAAGTGACATCTGGATCGCCATCACCATAACGTGCGCCTCGCTGCTCAAGCCCGCGGCAGGCGGTGGAGGAAGCGTTGGGGAGCCTGGCGCGGGTTCTGCAGGAAGAGGAACACCGCCCGTGCCCGCGGCATGGTTCGAGGCCAGGCCGATGGAGGGCCGACCGCCACACATCTCGTCGTCTGTCGGCACGTCATCACCTCGGGCCTTCTTCGCATCAGGCTCGCCCTCAAGAAGAGCCGTCGCGACAGCAGAATCCGCGATCGCGGTCATGAGAGAGACACAAGACTGTCGGTCGAAAGAGGAAACTGAAACTGAAACAAGCCGCGCGCGCGGGCCTCTCTGATGCGCGACGAGAGGTCTCCTTACCTCGAAAGTCCCTTGAGCCAAAATGGTGATAGTGATGCTGATGATAATGATGTTGATGCTGATGATGCTGATGATCATGATGATGCGTATGAGTATGGACATGATTATGGACACGATGATGATGACGACGATGAAGAGGTGGAGGAGGAGCAGGAGCAGGAGGGGGAGGAGGAGGACGAGGAGGAGGAGGAGGAGGAGGAGGAGCAGGAGCAGGAGGAGGAGGAGGAGGAGAAAGAGGCAATAGGTGCACCACGCTGCGCAGAACTCGTACCTGGACGCTGCCCTGGAGCCGCGCGGCTCAGGCCCTCGCTCAGGTCCTGAGTGCGGCGAGGAGGCAGGACGAGGGGGGAAGAGGGGCAGAGGGAGCAGGGTAGACATTCGAGGCTCGGCTCGACGTCGTCGTTTCGGAGGTTTCTGGGGAATGGTCTGCAGGTTCTCGCCTCCGCGGCCTGACGAGGCTCGGAAAACTGGCCAGGGTGCACCGCAGGAGGGTCTTGGTGGCAGAGCAGGGTGTGGTGGAGGAGGATGGAGGGACAGAGGGAGGATGTGACGGGAGATGGGAGGATGGACGGATGATGGAGGGAGTATTCGATTCGAGGAAGCCGATCGCGAGCGACGAGCGATGGGGATTAGAGAGGTCAGGCGAGATTACACAAGACAATTTCCGAGGGCATAATGGTCTCTACACCAGGGTACCTTCGCCTCAGGAATGCAGCAGACACGTGACGCCACACAAGGGACACAATGGCACCGTTGATTTGGAAGGATCGACCTACTGATCAAAGTCGGCTGTAGTAGGAGGGGCAACGCAGTGGGAGGGGTAGGAGTTGGGAGGAGTGGGAAGACTATCCTCACAACAACTTTGCATAGAGAGCAAGGGGTCGGGCCAGCAGCAAAGCATCTAGACTCTAACATGGCAAGCTCGGAGGGCCAGCAGAAGACGGCGGCGCATCACGAGGACACGAGGCGGATGAAGGGTACCCGAGGCGGGAGAGAACGCCCGTCCGCGCCTGGCACCCAGACAGGGTCTGCGCGCCCGACCGCCCCTCCCGTGGTCAGGAGCAGCAGGACGCGAGCTTCACCGACTTGCCGGCGGCAGTTCCCCACTTTGTCAGCTTCTCGAGGAGGGCGTTCTTGTCCAGGGTCTGGCCGGCCTTGGCGCTGACTGTCACCTTCTGCCCGGCCAGGTCGACGTCCACCTTGCCGACCTGGTCTACCCCGTCCAAGATCTTCTTCACGGCGCTTGAGCAGCCCTCGCACACCATCTCCACGTCGAGCACAACAGTGTCCGACATCGCCAGACCGGATTACGTAGCGACAGCGCCCTGGCCGCTAGTAATATACAGGATGGGACTGCAGTTTCGCGGTGATCTGCTCACCCAAAACAGCTTGAGCCAAAATGGCTACGGAGGTGTGAGAAGACTGTGAGGATGGGGTCGTCCGCCTCCTAGACGCCCTCTTGGCCCGTCTTGGGGCCCGGAGCCCTCTTGGGGCATGCTGGGGCTGTCATGGGGCCCTCCAGTGGCGCTCTGACCCAGCCAGGCCGGCGTGCCAGAGATCAAGGCATATCTGTATGCATAAAAGTACCCAGTAATCAGCATTGGTACGCGTGCATACGCTTCCTAGAACCATCGCGCGCGCTACGCGCGCGCTCCAGTTCTAGCGCAGGCTGCGGGTCTCATGAGTGGCCACGTGACTGGATGAAGTTGCGTGCGATGACACCGCAAACGACGACGATCACTCCTCTCTTCCTCGGGGATTCCCCCTCCCTCCTGCATCTGCCTCTCCTCTCCATTGTTCACCTTTCTGCACCCTCCTTCCTTCTCCTCCTACTGCCCCTCATTTCTGCTTTCCCTCGTCGTCATCGTCGCGCAAGGGCCTGCCAATACTTTGGTAGGTAAGGTCTTTAATGTGATCGAAATTCGCTGAAAACCGTTCCCCTGGTCTGTCTCGAGGTGACTCCTGACACGTGCAGCTCCCCACCCACTTCAACTGTGCTGACTCCCCTCACACACTTCCTGAGAACGCCAAATGAGAATGTGGTTGAAAAGTGTCGATCCGTCAGCCTCGATCCACGCGACGGTGGTGGCGGCATCAGACATCTGCCGCCGTGGTTTTGTCTCCACTCCAGCTGGTAAATTCGGAGACATTCCCTGGGAATGGCTTCCGTCCAGGATTGCTTTTTTGAGCCTGGGACCCGTTCAAGGCCCGCTGGGGATAAAACACGTCATCGTAAGCGTGAGCGTCGTCCTCGTAATCGTCGTTCGCATCATCATCGCTATCCCTATCATCAGCGTCGCCAGACACAGCGTCTTCACGAAATTCATCAACGCCGTCATCGTTGGCGAGAAGGTTCCGGAGAGGCCTGTGGGAACATCAACGGCCGTTTGCCAGGCAGCTTCAGACTTGCAGCAGGCCCGTCGCAAGAGTAAAAGCGACATCTTTAAAAATCAATTCGAGAATCTCACGTCATCTTCGACTCCGTGTCCCTTGAGAGACCTCTGGGCACATCCTCGGTGCTCTTTGGTGGGGCCTTTTTGAAACTGCTTCGGAGTCTTCGAAGCTTGCAGTGGATCCTGTTGGGGCTGCTGCTGGGGTGTCGGGGGGCATTTGGGGACTCCTTGGGGCCTCGTGGGGCCATCTTGACGATATCTAGGGCTGTCGTTGCCTAGAAGCACCATCACGCTCTTTTCCCTTGGGATCTGTAGGGGCCGTGCCAGGCACATATTGGGCTCGCTTGGGGGCTTCCGCAGCCGCACCGCTGGGCTGTTTGAGAGCGGTCTCTGTTGTTTTTCTGGCTCTGGGGCTCCTGGCGGGGTGGTCAACATTGTTACAGTCGGACTCGGTTGGATAGGACACGCGAGAGGACACAAGACCCTTTCGAGGGCCACATTGCCTCAGGAATGCAGGAAGCATGGTGGGCAAGACACAGGACACGAAGGTACCCTTGATCTGGCAGGGTCGACCTACGAATCCGGGCCGCCTGTATGAGCATCAGTGTCGCCACTGTCATCGTCGCCTTCAGCATGGGCGTCCTCCATATCGTCAGCATCGTCATGAGTATCATCACCACAAAGATGTTCATCGTCGTTGTCGGCCAGGTCTTCCCTAGGAGGCCTCAGGGAACATCAGCAGTCGATAGCAAGGCAACACCAAGATTGCAAGTCCATCGCAAACCCAAAACGCGCCATCTGTAAACATGCATGGTGCTCCGTCGGTTCTTGAAGGATCTTGGCATGTTTGGGGCTGGGTGGAGCCCCTTGGGGTTCCTCAGAACGACCATCCTGGGACTCTATGGGCTTCCTCTGGAGCTATCTTCAGACCATCCTGAGGCTCGGAGGCTCATTGCAAGCGAAAGGTCGAGGGTTTCACACAGACGTGATGTCACCTACGTGTTTGACAAATTCGGGTCGGAGGGCTCTTGGGAGCCTGATGGGGTGTGTAGTTGACGAATTTGGAGATTCTGGGGGCCTCTTGAAGGGCTGTTGGGAGCCTGGCGGGGGTGCCTAGAAGGCGTCCTGGGGGCTTCTAGGAGGTCTCTTGGAAAGGTCTTGTTGGCGTCTTGGGGCCATCTGGATGGGCCGTCTGTAAGCCATCGTGGCCCGTCTTGGCGGTCTCGAGGGCCGTGTGGAGATAATCCTGGGCCGACTCGGGGCCATCTTCGAGTGTTCTCGGGGCCCCCTTCGGCCGTCTTGGGGCTCTCTCGGGCGCCTCGGTCACCAGGAGACCATCCGCAAGCGTCGGAGGCCGATAGAGAGGCAAAAGGGAAGTTCCACAAACAACTATGCTTTTCCTTCTGTTTTTCAAGGATGTTGGTCTCCTGAGGCTCTGTGCGAAGCCTCTTGGACGCCTCTCGGGGGTACCTCGGGCCCGTTTTGGGGCCATCTTGAACTGTCTGGACCGTCTGGAAAGCATCTTTGGCCGTCTTGGCGTCCGAGAGACCCAAGCCTGACCCAACAGCGGCCGAAGACGGCGCAATGTGGAAGTTTCTGGGTGCTTGAAAACCTGCAAGAATCAAAAAGTTCGTTCAAGCAAGTCCGAGCTGTCCCTCGGAAGCCTTGTAAAGCCTCTGTGGGGCTCTTTAGGGTTTTTTTCGGGGTCTTGGGGCGCGCCTTGGGAACTTTTGGGGTGTCATTTGGAGCCAGGTGACACAAAAGTGGGTCCAACTGAAAGGGGGTGGTGCGCAATATGTGGGGCAATTGCATTGCACATGTATTGCGCCGGAAAATTGTATAGCATTGTATTGCAAGTGATGTATTGCACACGGAAATCCCGCAATGCATTTGCGTCCAGGAATGCATTGCACGGCCCAAATGCATTGCAACCCCACACATAGATTGCACCAAATCTATTGCACCACCCCCCTGTCGCTGGACCCCCTTTTGGGTCAATCTGGCAAGTGGGGTCTCTTGGGGCCTCTTGGAAACTCTTGGAAGCCTCCGGTGATCTTTTTGGGGTCTCCTGGGAGCCTCGAGGGTGCCTGTTGGCGGCCTCTTTGGGGCCTCTTGGAGGCCGTCGGGGCGGGTCGGGGCGGGCCGCTGTGGCGACCCCCGCCGTGGCCACTTCCCCCGTGTGAATGGGTTTCAATGACAACCCTCCCTCCGTCGAGGCTCCAAGTGCCTGAGCCTCCCACGCCGACTAGGAAGAGGAGGAGGAGGAGGAGGAGGAGGAGGAGGAAGAGGAGGAGGAGGAGGAGGAGGAGGAGGAGGAAGAGGAGGAGGAGGAGGAGGAGGAGGAACGTTTTGGCAAGCAACGTCGTGCAACGAGGCGGGCAGGGCAAGAGAGGGAGAGAGCAACAAGCAGGAACGCATGTGCCTAAGGCACCCCCTTTAATCGGAATCGCTGCTCGGGTCGACAGGGAGAGGGACGAGAGGGACCTCGTCCACCGAAACAGGCAAAGCCTCCCCGACTCCCTGGGTCACAGCCAACTCCGACATGGGATCTCGCGCTCGAGCTCGCTGATCGGCCACGGCAGAAAACCGTGCAAGGCGAAGCAGGAAACTCGCCTTGGACGGGCCTGCGTAACTCGGGTACAAACCACGACGAATTCTGGCCAGATTTTCAATGCCCTTGCGAGAGGGCGCCTTACATTCAAGCGCCAGCTGGCGCCCGTCCGAAGTCGCCGTGCGGCCACAAAACTGACAAACGTACAGACAATGCAAATCACAAAACGCCAGCTTGTGGGATGGATGCAAGACCGCTCCAGACACCGCGACGGGACCAGGGACCACCGCGGCAACGTCAGAGGGGAAGGGGCCCACCCCAACAGCAGGGATGCAGGGCGCCTTGGGGGCCTCTAAGAGGTGATCCTTATCACGCAGCACCTCGCAACTCCTGCAACGAAACGCGCTGCCGAAAGTCACGAACTTGTGAGGGGAGACGCGAAGCGCCCGATCCAACTTCGAACCCTGCCTCGCTCTCTCCAAGGGCGCCACAGCTGGGCGGGCCTTCCTGGGGTCGGCCGCTGACGACGTCGATCAGGGCGCGGCGCGCTCTCCTTCTAATCAGGGCGGTCTGCGCATCCCAAAAATCAGTTCGAGGGTCCGTGCGGGCCGAAAGGTGCCAGGAACGCTCCGCGGCCTCTGAGGCCGCGCGGTCCGCAAGTTGCTTTCCAGACCTGAGGAAAACCTGGTGGGCCGTTAGGCCCTCAGCCTCCGTGTCTAAGTGGGAAGCCGTCCACTCCAAGGTTACTAAACCTTCGCCTCGTGAAGCAAGAGCGGTCTCACTTCGGAGCCGCAAGTCCCAATTCCGCCCGCCCGCCGCACTAACCCGACCCCGCTCCCAACCAGTAATCAAGGGAAAGTGGTCCGTGACATAATGAACGGGGCCAGTGGTGCCCTCGAGGCACAAGGCGAAAGCCAACAACTCAGAGCGGGGGGCCGTTTGGGTTCTTCCCACTAGAATTCCAGAAACGCCCCCGACCACCTCCCACGTCGACGTCCCTGGGGTTCTCCTGACAGAAACAACAGCCGCGCCACAACGGCGGCGCCGAGGGTCGGAGGAAGACCGCCCTCCCGAGCCGCCCCCCGAAACGACCAGGGGGTCAGGGCCGACAGAGGACAGATCGGTCAGGGACGTCGAGCCGAGAGATTCTAAACCCTCCGCTTCGGGTGGGTCCACAAACTCAGGGTGAGTCTGGTTGGTCGGGGGAACGCCTCTAAGCCACAAGGCAGGATTCATATCGCAATTAACGAGTGCTTGGGACACTAGGGGAGCGGACAAGGAATAATCCTCATGATCCTTATTACACTCACACTCCCAAACTCTGTGCCTCAGAGTCTCAGGCGCCTTCAGACACCTGGGGCACCGCTGCTGCTCCTCCGTGCCCGTCGGGAACTGGCGCACACGCGGCCACTGCGCTCCAGCAGCCACGCAAAGTCTGGCCAGCCTGGTCGCAGTCCCCGATCTGCGAGAACTTCGCGAACTCTCGGCGAGCCCAATAGAGATCAGCCCCATCCAGCGAGATCTTCAGCCCCCTCATGCTCCGAAGCTCGAGACCAAAGCTGAGCGTGAAAATCAAGCATCACTTCTTCAAGCACTCCGCCAACATCCATCTCGTCACCAGAAAAACCATCCAGAGATGATGTGGGGATTTTCCACTCAGCAAATCCACCATGCTCTCGGCGCCACCAGGAAGTAGCTGAGGATGGGTTCCAGCCAGCATCAAGCGTCGTGGCGATCACTGCAGACACTGGTCCTTTGACCAATCGCCGGCGCCCTGCCAGCCCCGCAACCTCCAGACGACGAAGAACTTCCCGCCAGGATGATTCAACTCTCTGATGAAATTCAGGGTGAAGGCGCCAGACCGTGAGATACTCCGCCAGATGCTGGCGTCTCAGCTCCAAAGCAGGATCTTTCTGACCATACAATATGGCTAAAGTACTGGTCAAGCACCTGCCCTTCAACGGGCCTGCCCCTGCAGTAGCCGCCTGCCGTCGAAGGCGAAGGAGCTGATATGGTGCAAGTCCGTGGGCTTGATGTCCGTATGCTGCCTGCGGCAGCGCTCCAGTCTTCCACAGGCCCTGCGAAACCTTGCGGAGCCGTGCATGCCGCCGAAAACGCTGCAGACGTGCAGCACGACGAGCAGCGCTGGCAGTGCGCTGGGAAGATTTGCGAACAGTCCTTCGTCCGCCGCCTGTGGCATCAACACCAAGGTCAACAGCCTCCAAACAATGCTGCACAGGAATCGCCTTGCGACGGAGCTTCTTGGCCAGCTCCTTGCCCAGGCGGATCACATTAGAGATAAGCACCGTCTTAGGGGAGACCACCAGACGCATAGTGTCCAAACCCTGCTTGAACTCAGTAGCAGCCGCAACCATGCGAGTCTTTACTTTATCCTGAGGTCCCTCTGAACGCAACACGGTATCATCAATGAGTGTCCAAAAGGTCGTGAAGTCGGCTCTGGCCTGAGCACGCTGCAGCCGCGGGCGCAGGAAGAGCTTGGCCGACCGCGCCCCATGAGGGGGGCCCGCCACCAGCGAGCGAGTCGACAGGATGGCGTCGGACGCTCCCTTCTGGCCACGAAGAAAGCGGGGACCAGCACATAACTGCACCCCCAAGCATGCCACAATGGGCGGGTACCCCAACTGCTGTGCAGCGCAGCCCAAAAGAACCCACGACAGCGAGTCATAAAACTTCTCAAAGTCCAGCAACAGCGTGGCCACCGTGATGTCAAGGACCGTCGCCGTCTCGTCGAGTAGAGCCCTCAGAAGAGCGGCGCGTAAGGCGCTGCTGCCTGCAATAGCCGTGTCCCAGTGCGCCTCCAAATGCTCAGTCCACTCTGAGGTAGCACCATAGCGCAGGCGGCTCCAAATCTTCGCGGATTCGGCCAGGAGCCCAATGACCCTCTCCCCTCCCTTGGGTTTGGGAAGAAGAGCGCAGATTGTGCTAAGCAACTGCGCTGGCCAAACTCCTTCCTGTTCGACTTGGTTAAGCAAATCTAGAAACTCGACCCGACCTCGGGGAGGGGCCCTTTGAAGATCACGAGGAGTGAGAGCATCGACACCTGAGGCTTTCGCAGGAAGCTTGGCCACCACGCGCTCCAAAGATTCCAACTCCAATGGAGGCAAGGGATCTCGCCGAGATTCGCCATGCAACTGCTGAAGCATATGGGTGATGGCCTCAGAATCGTCAACTGCATCGGTCCACAAGGCACGCCAATCTTTACGCTTTTCGCCCATGAACTCCGAAGGTTCAGAAATGACCTGTCCATGGCAATAACTCTCATGCACCACAGGCTGAGGGTCACGAGCCATCGCATGAAGACGCCCAGGACGTTGCCGCCATTGCTCTAGGGCCCACTTGGTGAACTGGTGCTTGCCCTTTGTGAGAGGTCGCGCCTGCGCCCTATGAGCCAGTCTCTCCGTCGAAAGTGACCCGTCATCGAGCTCATCATGATTGGCCGAGGGTATGGTGGCCGACCAGCAAAGCCAGCGATCGCGCTCCTCCTGACCAGATGTGCCAAAATACCCAGATGTATCTGCTGATTGAAAATGAGCAACATGCCGCTGAAGCGGCTGAAAACAATCGGATAGCTGCTTGGGGTCCCGCCCGTGCTTAGCCAGCGACGCCGTCCTCAATGCCAGAGTGTGCACAATGCCCCACTGCTCACCCACAGTGTCAGAGAGATGAGCACGTCCTGGAGCAGCCTGCGGCAACTGCCACTTAAGCTGGGGGCCTGCACCCCGCAGAGGTTCGAAGTCCCCTGCTGATGGTGAATACTGAAGGCCATTTCCGTCTTGGTAACCCAAGTGCTGTACTTTCTGGTGAGCTGCGAAGAGCCCAATGCATTAATATCCCCAAGGAAATGCTGCTTCAGCGTGCGCCGGCTGATCTCCCCGAGCGTTGGCACAACAATAGAACCTGAGGGCCGCACTTCTTCAGGAAGAAAGAGAGAGAGACTGAATCAACTTCAGCTGCCGTGGTCGCAGCCGCTTTGTGAAGCAGGTCAAGTTCAGCCTGAAGGTCCCCTGGAAGCTTCGCTCTACATTGCATGCGCGCTTCCTGTTTCTTAATCGAAGCCTTACTGCTTGGGTCAGCTTGCTTTTTGGGGCGGCAGACTGTCGGGAACGCAGGTGCCGTGCCGAGGCGCTGATGCCACCACCTCTGCTTAGACCCAAGGATGTCAACCTGCAAGGCAATGTGCGTCTTCCACGGAACTGATGCAAAACCTCGCATACAAAAGCGAGCTGCCGTGCCTTGCTTAACCAATCGTGTACCTTGAGCCGCCTTGTCGCAGGTGGCCTTCACGTCTGGATACAGAACCTCGCCCTGCAACTTCGAAGGCCATCCTGAACGAATAAATGCAGCGGGTTCCAGATTCCAGTCGCCAGCGAGAATCCAAGGATCGGCTAACGCCGACAGAAAAACACCCAAACTGATCAACGTAGACTGGTTGTGACCTGATGCCGAAACTCCAGGCCAACTATAGATAGCCACTACGACCACATTGGCGCTGCTGAGATGTGGGGTCATGGGTGCAAGCCCTCGGAATGGATCCGACTTGCCAAGCCTGACTGCAGCCTGGCGAGTACTTTGGAAGCTAGTGGAGGCCAGGTGCTTGCGGATAGCAATGCGCTCGCCGCCAGAAGAACCACCTTTGCCAGTGGCCTTGCTGCCCGTGTAAGCCGTCTTCCACCCGTCAGCATCGCATATCTGGTCGATGCCATCGACAAACCTGGACTGTAACACGTGCATCTCAACAGGGCACACCAGGGCAAACGAGGTGGTGTTAAGAAACTTGCGAGCCTGTGGACCCCATTCTGAACTATTCCCATACAGAAAAGAAAGGAATCAACATCTGCAGCGAGAGGAACCACCACATCGGGTCGACCCGAAAGCTTATGCAGCACTGGGAGCTGTGGGACTGGGGTCGCATCTTCCAACAACTTAGAGTCCTCGGCAGCTTCGGTGACGCCCCTGAGGCGCTCCCCTCCCCCTTCTGACGACGACAGGCGGAGGGGTTCTGCAGGGCGGCCAGGGACCTGAGGGCCAGCGGGCTGTGGCTCCTCGCCTCCCTCTGTGCCTGTGGGTACGGCGTGAGTGGACTCGGCCGCTTCCGCATCCAACATGCGATCCAAGTCGTCGAAGGGGTCGTGATTTGCGTCGCCCCAGCCCGACGCAAGCCCCCCCCCCGCCTCTGGCGCCGATGGCATCTGCGTCGAAGGCGGAGTCAAAGAAGAACCCGTGGAAATGCACCCCGTGCTGGAAGGGCATTCTGTTGACGCACGCGGTGCCCGAAGCACAGGTGGGGGTCCTCGCAAAACTGGCCGAGCCCGAAAAGGTCGCGGAAACTGAAGACAAACTGCCAGTAGCCGTACTGCATGTGGGCGAGGGGCTGCGACGACCAGGGGCCGAATCCCTGCGCCCCTCGCCCAAGGATGAGGCAGGCCGCGGACTTGCCGAAGAACTCACGCAGCCCGTCGTCCGACCGAAGGCAGGATAACCAGCAACCTGACTATCTCGGTCGGGTGGCGCTGCAAGGTGGGGACGCCCACAGGAGGGGAGAACCACCTGGAAGCCGCCCTGCACGCGCCGCTGCGGCGCACGTGTGTCGAGGGTTTCCAGAGCTTCCAAGAACGCCATCGATTGTCGCTGCAGCTCCTCCCGCCACAACTCATTATCTTCGGTCTCCAAGTTCCGCAACATCTGCCCATCGCGAGCACGCTGGCTGCGCCGAGCGCGCTCACAGATACGCCTGGCCATGCCAAGAGCTGCAATGGCAGGATTCCCATGGCCTGCTGCAGCGGCTGCATCTGGAACAAGCGGGCTAAGCAAAGGATGAGACAACCACGTCGAGATGAAAGGGGGCGCAGTGCCCTTTCCAGTGGGCCTCTCGGGAGGAGAAAAACGTTCAACCCCAGATGCGAGTGCAACCTGGGGTGCGCCCAGTGCCCTTGCGTTGTGCCGAGGGCGCGGCGCGCTCGAACCACGCCCCCAGCCGCGTTCAGCCCACCCCGCCGCCATCATTTACAACTCGGAGATTGTGCTAACGATCCCTGAAGTAAAACTTGGCATCCCTGACTCCGTGACTCCACCCGACCATCCCTTCGTTTCCCATGCCCCCTCACCCTTCACCCCTCCTCGCCCCCTTGACCCCCCATCCCCCCGCCGCGCCCGCGACGAGGGGAGTGGGCGGCGGGGCGAGGGGCTTCGGGCTGGCCGGGGGAGCGGCGCATGCCGCGAAGAAAAATTTACTCCCGCGGGCAAAACCTACATGTGCAACCCCGGGTGAACCCCTCGGAAAATTATATGTGCAACCTCAGATGAAGGTTCCACCAAACAACGAAAAACAACACACGTAACATGTGCAAGCAAACATGAAGGTTTGTGGAACAACGAAATGAGTACAACCAGGGGTGAAGGTCCCGCTGAGTAAATTTACTCCAGCGAACGCTTGCGCGGGCACCGACAGCTGATAACGCCGCAGCGCCCCAGAAAAAAAAAAATCACACGCTACGTCCTGATTGTTTCCTGGGCGCAGCCCCGCGCGGCGGGGCATCAATTTCGACCGACCGAACCTGGCCTGGGCAAGCGCAAATCAACCCCGCGCCTCCGAAGCAACCATGCGCGGAAGGCCGCGCAAGCAAACCGCGCACAAAGCGCGTCGTGGCCGCAAGAACGCGCCGCTCGGGTCGGCGAGCAGAAACGCAACGCACACGGGAACGGCATGCGCCATTTCCAAAGGGTACACATTCACCCCAGGTTGCACTCGCAGCTGGGGTTGAACGTTTTTGGCTCTCTGAGCCTCATCAGAAGCCTCGTTCGCTGCACTAGCGTCAGGGATCCATCTGCCAGCGAAAGAGAGGAGACTCCGCTCCAGTACCTCACGATGGTGAATCGCAGCTCGGCGCTGGGGGCCCTGATCTTCAAGACGAAAGATGCCCGTCAAAGGCTGAGAGGGAGGGAGAAAGTGGGCCTCCTCCGCCTCAGTGAAGAAAATGTCGCCATACTGCGTCGTAGGGCAACACTCCTTCAACGTGAACTTGTAGAGATTGTCCAGGTACTCCTGCGGATCGAAGGCGAGCTCTTCCGCAGTATTCATGAAGATGTCACCATAAAAGGTGTACGGCAAACCAGGGTCAGTAGATTTGCTAAAGTCCCTGCTGCGTTGTTCGGTTGGTGTCGAAGGACTCCTTTGCGGTGCGTCTGGCTGCCGCTCGAACTTCCTCAGGCCCATCAGCTGAACCAGTGGTAGGAGTGCCGCCGCCATCGCCCTCGGATCCAGAGGCAGCTGCCCCGCCACGCTGAGCAGCAGCACTAGCCCCAGCACCGTCGCCAGCGCCATCGCTCCGCCTGCGCTTCGCTTGCATCCGCAAGGACGCCTGCTTGGCCTCCGCTCGAAGAGCGGCGAGCTGCCCAGCTGACGAGCCGAGCGCCTAGGAGATCTCGGCCTTGATGCCAGCCGCAAGGTTGGACTTGACCCGCTCCCACCCGCGAAGGTCCGCGGGTCGAGGTCGAGGCCCTCCGTGCTGAACATTGCCCCTCGACTCACTGTCCTCGCCCAGGAGCGTGGACAGGTTGAGCGACGATGCCCCTGCAGCAGCGGGTGGCGCCGCCACTGGCTGCGGGAGCTGCTTCGCGCAGGCTTCCTCCCACGAGCGCTTGGCCTCGACCGCCGCCGTGACCGCAAGGTCCTCAGCATCCCGCGCCTCCTGAAGCCAGGCCTCCCCCTCCAGGACTTTGAGGGGGCAGCGCTCGAGCCATGACTTTGCACGACGGTACGCCACCCCCTTGGTGGAGACGTCCTCCTCAAGGAGCGGCTGCCGCGGTGCAGCAGGAGGCGGGGCCTCCTTCTTGGCGAGGAGCGCCTCCGCTGCTGCCAGCGCCTCCGCGCCGTCGCCGCCAAGCTTGGCCCGCAGGGCCGCCATCGGATCGCCTGGCTCGGGTGGGGCTGATGCGCCACCGTACGGGTACCAGCCCTGGGCCCGCGGAGGAGGCGGCTTTCGCCTTGGCCTTCCCCCGAGGTGGCGGAGGAGCACCCTTCTTACCACGACCTTTGCCTGGGCCCGTGGCGGCTGCCGCAGCCGCCTGCGCCGGCGTCGGGTCGGTGAAGGGAGACCCAGCAGGCTGAACATGGAACGGCGAGCTCGAGAACTGCGGAAGCCCAAACGCCCACTGCCCAAGCGGCCGCTTCGAACCATCAGGCTGCGACACCAGGGCCCCCGTGCACTGGTAGCACCAGTGGTTGTTCTTGAAGTTCCAGCGGTACCTGCAGTGCGGGCACGGGTCGTGGTACTGCTGACGAGCCTTCCCACCACTGCTGTGCCAGCCATCTTGGGCCATGAATGACCGTGAGCGGAGGCAAATGAACCCCTCGACAGAGGGACCTCCGTGAGAAAGGATGAGACTGGTGCAGGCGCCCAACCCCTGCAGTGAAGGCGGAGAACCTCGAGATCTAGCCGCGGACTAGCGGTATCCGTTTTGGCCCCAAGGGAACCAGGCATCTTGAGCCAAAGCGGCTGCGGCAACGAGGAGGAGGAGGAGGAGGAGGAGGAGGAGGAGGAGGAGGAGGAGGAGGAGGAGGAGGAGGAGGAGGAGGAGGAGGAGGAGGAGGAGGAGGAGAGGAGAGGGAGGAGGAGGAGGAGGGGAGGAGGACCCCTCCCCCTCTCTTTGGCGACCCCCCGCCCGTGGCCACCGCCCACGCGGTCCCCCCCCAATGGTTCCCCCCCCCCCCCCCCCCGTGGCGACCCCCCCCATGGCAAGCCTCCCTTTGCCGCCGCCAGCCGCCAGCCGCCGACGACGACGCTGACCGACGACGGCCTACGACGACGGCGACGGCGACGGCGGACTGCGAGGGCTGGCGGCCCACCTCGTCGGCCTCCTCGGCCTCGTCGCCCTCGTCCTCGGCCTCGTCCTCGTCGTCCTCCTCGGCCTCGTTGTTCTCGTCGTCGTCGTCGTCCTCCTCCTCCTCCTCCTCCTCCTCGTCTTCGTCCTCGTCGTCCTCCTCGGTATGGTCGTCTTCGTCGTCGTCCTCGTCCACGTCTTCCTCGTCCTCGTCCTCGTCCTCCTCCTCATCGTCCTCGTCTTCGTCGTCGTCCTCGCCCTCGTCGTCCTCGTCCTCGTCCACGTCGTCCTCGTCCTCGTCGTCGTCCGCGCCGCCGTCGGCGGCCCCAGGACCGGCTCGGCATCCCGAGTCGTGTCTTGTGGTCGTGGACGGCCAACTGGCGGCCGAAAGTGGCCGAAAATTGTCGATCACGTCTGAAGGGGCCCTGGAACACACAAATCAATACACACAAATAAAAAGATTCCCCATACTTTCCCATATTTTCTGGGTTTTTGTCTTCCCCACCGCTTCCCATATTTTCCCATATTTTCTGAGGAAACGAAGATTAATTGTGTCTGTGTGTTTCTTTTCCTCCTGACAATTGGCGGCCGAAAATGGCCGAAAATTGTCGATCACGTCTGCCACGTCGAAACCGGAGTCCTGGAAGCATCCACGGAACACGGCGGCGTATGCGTCCCAGTCCCTACTTGCGGGCATGCGCTTGACCCCGATGCACACGCTGTGCTGGTTCAGGTGGGGGACGCCCAACCGGCGACCACCACCGTAAAACGTATCGGTGTGATGGTCTTGGTCTTCCAGCCGTCTAGCGAGACCGAAAACTTGCAGCCTTGGAGCTTCACTTCCTTCAAAATCTCTGTCACCTCGGCTTTGGGAGCTGCGACCTGGAACGTCAATTCTTTCTTGATGCCCTTGTGCCCTCGGCGTCCAAAGAACGCCGACATGACGCGCCGACAGTCGTCGGCCAGTCTCAGGGCGCACATGCTCTGCAGCACCACGGTGCGCACCCACTGCGAAGCCAAGACTGAGTACTCAGGCTGGGCTCTCCCGCAGTCCGGCATCAACGGTTTGGGGGCTGCCAGCCAATCGGGCGCATCAGTATGCCCCTGCTTCACGTGGAGCAGCGCGTGCGCCCGCATGGCAGACGTGGAGCTGCGCCGCACTTGGACCACGCCGTCGCAGTGAGCGGACAACAACTGGCCCCGAACGTCAATACCCCTCACCTCCGGCAGTGGTGGTTCCTCTGGGTAGCATAATTTGCAGATCCGATCCCTGCTATTGCCGTCCCAGACAGGATGGAACAAGTCGTGAACAGGTGCTTTCGGGGGGGGTCCCATGGCGCCGGTGGGGGGGCGCCCCTGGAAGCGAGGGACCGTCGCCCCAGGATAACGACGAGGCTTGAGGCAGCCAGTGCCAAAGCTTGAGCCAAGATGTGCAAGTGGTGACGACGATGGCCATGACGAACCTGTGAGCACGACGCGGCAGGTCGGAGCAGTTCGGGGCAGGTCGGGGCGGGCGGGTCGGGACAAGGGGGTGCGTCGGGGAGGGTCGGGGCAGGTCGGGGCGGGTCGCCGCGGGGAAAAACCGAAGGGAATATGAGGGAAGTGGCCCCGCCCGGGGCGACACCCCTCGATGGCGCAGCGGCCCCGGCGCGGCGGCGGCGGAGTGGAGGGGGGCGGGGGTCCGCGGCGGACCGCGGGAGGGCGGGCCCCTTGGGCGGCCACCCCGCGCGAGAGCCGGGAGCCGCCGCCGGGGTGCCAAAGTTTCTGCGGGAACCACACCACCAGCAGTTCACCGGCCCCTCCCTCGTGGCGAACCCCCCCGTGGAGACAACCCCCGCGGCGACCCACCCTCGCGGCGACCCCCTCCGCGGCGGCCCGCCCCGTGGTCGACCCCCCCCGGCGGCGATGCTCCCCGTGGCGACCCCCGCGCGGCGACCCTCCCCGCGGCCGCCCCCCCCCCCCTCCTCGTGGCGGCGCCCCTTCGGCGGGCCCCTCGGGGCCCCCTCAGGGGCCACTTTGGGAAGTCCCCCCCCGTCGTCGTCGGCGGCCCTCTCTGGAGAGGGAGGCGGGGGCAACCCTTTCGAGGCGGAGCGGCCACGGGGGGGGGGCGCACTGGAGGCCCCGGGAGAACTCAAGGCGTCGACAGAGGCACCCGAGCCACGGAGGCCGAACCCCGAACCTCGAACCTTGGTCCTCCTCGACGGCGGCGGCGGCGGACGCTGGGGGCGGCGGGGCGGCGACGTTTCGCGTGGCTCTCTGGGCCGCTCTCTGGGCTCGCTCTCGCTTTTCCCGAGGGCCCTTTGTCGCCGAGGCTGGATCCACATCGATGTCCTGGTCAAAACGCTGGCCCCCCCGTGGCGACCCCGCCCGTGCCCCCCCCCCCGTGGCCACGGAGACGAGCCGAAGGAAGGAAGGGGTCGCGAGGTCAGGCCCTGCCTCGACGGCGCCAGGCCCCACCTCGACGACAGCGACGACGCCGGCGACGACGACGAAGGCGACAGCGACGAGGGGGACGACGACGACGACGACGACCGCAGCGACGACGACGACAACGACGACGAACGACGACGACGACGCCGGGCGCCGCGGCCGGGCACCTCGCCGCTGGGCGCCGCGGGGCAGCGGCCGTGCTCCTCGTTCCTTCCTCTCTGCTTCTCCCCCGTCCTCTTCCTCTTCTTCGTCCACCTCCTCCTCCTCCTCCTCCTCTTCTTTTTTTGTTCAAGCTGGCCCGTCGCTTAAGCGGACGGGGCGCCCAACGCCGCTAATCGCACAGAACCAGACCAGTCTCACCGAATCGAACCAAAACGCCAATCGAGCCGAACCGAACTGGTGGGACCGAACCGTGCGAAAACCGGGACCGAACCGAACCGGTGCCAAACCCAGACCGAACCGGCCGAAACCGAACCGGTGTCAAACCGAACTGGCCAAGCAAAACCGAAAAGGCTGCAGAACCAGACCGAACCGATCCGAGCCGATCCCTTCATGCTATTGCGTTTTTTTAAATGTAAACTCATATTTTTTTTGTTGCTGCTGCTCTTGCTGCTAATGGTTTGGTGCCCTCGAATGCACCTAAACGCCTCACCCCCACTCGCCTCCGCTCTCCTCCTTCCTTACTCATCCAGTGCTAGGGTGAAAAAAACTGTGATCAAAAAACTACCTTCCTTATTTGTGAACAGCGCAACGGATGGCAAACATACGCCAACATCTCAAACGATCATTTCGTTTACCCTTGGCGTTCATCACGGTAAGGTCGTCTCACCCGCCCTCCTGCCCCCCTCCTACCTCCTCCGTCTTTCGTCACTGCACTCCCCCTGCGTGCCCCTTTATCTCCTCCTCCTCCTCCTCCTCCTCCTCCTCCTCCTCCTCCCTCTCCCCCCCCCTCTTCCAGGGCCAAGGTTGGGGATCAGGGTTGGGGGGCCAGCCCGACAGAAGGCGAGGGGGCTTCTCAAGAAGGGAACAGCCTCGAGAGCCGCGCCCCTTCTGCACGTGGCTGCGCAAGATTTCACTCAGGTTGAGGTCGTCCCCCGTCGCGACGGCTGCTGCCACGCTGAGCCGCTGATGGCAGCCCACCACATGGGGCGCTTATCGCGCTCGCGACCAGGATGCGCGCACTGATCTCGCCAGCATGGTCGGCAGTTACAAACGACAGGGGTTGGCCAACAGACCGAATCAAAGGCGAAGAACACCATGCCATGTATGCCCTCGTTCTCGCCACCCTCTGCAAGGCCGAGACTGCTTTCAGCTTTCAGCACGTCATGGCAGCCCGCTTGTGGCGGCTGCCACAGAGGAGTCTGCCGAGAATGTCCTTCTTGCCCGGGTCTGGCTGCCTCCACCAATTGAGGGAAATGGTGACCTCGGCCGATCCCAGCACCTCGTGGAACCAATAGATGGGAATGTACAAGCAATCCCCCGCCCGTACCGTGACTGCAGAAGGAACGGCGTACCGCGCCAACGGGAACTCCTGCGGGGGCTCGCCTCCTCTCTCCCGCAGCTCGAACAGCGAGACGGGCGAGGCATTGCCGTGCTCGGTCTGGTTGACGTAGAGCACCGCGGCGGCCACCAGGGGGTCCACCAGCAGGACCTCCTTGTGGCCCCCGTGCACCAGGCACAGCAGGTTCTCCCTCGAGTCGTAGTGCAGCTTCGAGCGCGGGCGCGCCGCGCCGATGTAGACGGTGGACGCCGCCGTGGGCGAGGCGGGGCCGAGCGCCGCGGCCAGCTCGGCATCCAGGGGCGGCACGATCTGTGCGAGCTGTGGGATGCGCCTGTCCTTGGCGGCGCGCACAGGGGGGTATATGGGGGACTGGGGAAGGCTCCTCAGGAGGAGGCTGCCTCTCAGAAGGCGCTGGCTCGACATCTACAGACCCCGCGCCCTCTGAGGAGCAGGCGTGCTTCTAAGAAGCCTTCCCCCGTCCCCCCCCCACCCCCCTCTGCGCGCGCGGCTGACGTCCACATCGATCTGCGCCCCGTACAGTGCGGTGCCGCCTGGCAGCTCGGCAGATCCAGCGCCGCATGCGTCGGCACTCGCGCCGTCGACCATCTCCTTGGAGACCGCCGCGAGGCGGCTCAAGTTCTGGAACAGGCCCGAGACCGTCACGTTCACCCTGTGGCGCCCGCTGTCCGCGCCTCCGCCGCGGAGGTCGGCGGGGTCGTGGAAGATGCTCGCCCCGCCCGCCGCGGCGGCGAACCCCGCGCTGCGCACCTCCAGCTCCACGTCCCCGGCGAGCCTCCGCACCGCCTCGGGCGACCACGCCTCCAGGCTCTCGCGGCCGAGGTGCCCCCGCAGCACGAACGGCTCGTTGCGCCGCACGAGGGCGCCCAGCCGAGGCCCCTGCCGCGCGCGGCCGCGGGGCAGCGCGGCGACGCCGCGCCCCGACGGCTCCGGCTCGGCCGCCGAGGCCCCGGCCGCCGAGGCCACGGCCGCCGAGGCCCCGGTGCCCCCCGCACCCCCGGCCGCGCCGCTCGCCAGCACGGCCAGCGCCGCGCGCCACGGCGGCCGCCGCATGGCTTCGTCCCCGGGCGCGAGGGCCGTCCCCCCCTCGCGCGCCCCGCGCGATGGCGAGGCGGGGCCTCCTTGAGCTCTCCTCCTGCTCCTCCCGCTCCTCCTCCTCCTGCTCCTCCTCCTCCTCCCTCCTTCCTCCTCCTTCTCATCGTCGTCGTCGCCGTCGCCGTCGACGTCGCCGTCGCCGTCGTCGCCGCCATCGCCGCCGCCGACGCCGCCGCCGCCGCCGCCGCCGTCGCCGTCGCCGTCGCCGTCGCCGTCGCCGTCGCCGTCGCCGTCGCCGTCGCCGTCGTCGCCGTCGTCGTCGTCGACGCCGTCGCCGTCGTCGTCGTCGTCGCCGTCGTCGTCGTCGTCGTCGTCGCCGCCGCCGTCGTCGTCGTCGTCGTCGTCGTCGTCGTCGTCGTCGTCGTCGTCACCATCACCATCACCATCACCAAGCACCCATCACCATCACCGCCATCACGACCATCACCACCACCATCCTCCTCCTCTTCCTCTCCTGCGCTGAGTCTGCGGCCCCAGCACCAGGCCCGTTTTGGATCTTCCTCCTTCCTCTGTTCTTTCTCTTTCCTGGTAGGATCTTCATCGCAGACTTCCTGACCTGACCTGACCTGACCTTTCCCTCTGCCTCGGCCATCTTCTCCCCCCTCATCTGCTCATCCTGCTCCTCCTGAAGCCCCGAGAAAAACGGCCTCTGGAGGTAGAGGCCTCCCAGATGGGGTCCGAGTAGATGGGGTCGGAGGATCGCCCCGCCTCGCCGATCGATGCATCGGATCGATGCATCGCCGATGCACCGGCGACGTCGGCGATGCATTGGCGACGCCGGCATGGGGAAACACGGGCTCCACATCGAGCCGCATCGTCAATGCATCGGCGATACGGCGCGATCCACCGACCCCATCCACTCGGGTCGGGCGAAAGGGGGGGATAGCAAAGGGGGGGTTTGAGAATCAGCTCACGTAGCTGATTTTCCCGGCGCCTCCCCGCGCCGGAGGCGGCTATGTATCGAGGAATGGGCCCCTCGGTGAGGCCGAAACCAGCTGCACACAGCAAATTTCGTAACCCCCCCTTTCCCAATCCCCCCCTTTCGCCCGACCCGATCCACTCGGACCCCGCCTGGGAGGAGCAGAGGTGGGCACGAGCCTGCCTTTTCCGAGGCCCGCGCGCGGATCTCTCGGCTCGGCGCGGGCCCCCCCTCCCTGGCGCGCGCGGCGCCACGCGCGCGGGGCCCGGCGCCCCGACCCAAGAAGTCCCCCTTGGGCCTCCGAGAGATCACCTCGGATGTCACGATGCCCATCGGTCGGAAGTGGGCGGAGCCATGGAGGAGGAAGGCGTTGGAGGTAGATTGGGTTTCGGCGCGCCTCCTGGAGGGGAGGGAAGAGGGAGACCCACTCGACTCTTGACGTAGGAAGGCGGCCAAAGTAGAGTGGGAACTGGGAACCCAAGCATACCTACTTTCAACGACCGATGGGTAAAGTGAGGGGGTCATCACCCTGCCAGACGAGACTCCCAAGAGGCCCCCAAATTCTTGGCCCCCGAGGGCCGTTAAAGAGACCCCAAGAAGCATCCCTAATGACTCTGGCCCACGTCAGCGTCGTCGTCGTCGCCGCCGCCGTTGTCGTCGTCGTCTCCCTTCAGGGTCGGCGGCACTGGCCGTACGGCCTTCGCAATCAAGTGAGGGTGTCACCACCCTTCGAGACGAGCAATTTCAGACACTCCCCAGACCGGCCACGAAAAGGCAACCTTTTGCCCAGAACCCCCCAGCTTCGCGCAGCGCTCTCGCGAGGCCACCCTCGAGAAGGGCAGCCCGATCGAGGCCGCGACTCGCGAACCGCGACTGTCTTCAGGCGAACTACCGTCGTCTCAGCTCGGCGGTGGACAGACCGAAGGATTGCAAAAAAACAGATTTTTGTGCAAAAAACGAAGGATTGCAATCCTTCGGTTTTTTTGCAATCCTTTTTGCAATCCTTTTTTGCAATCCTTCGGTTTTTTTGCAATCCTGTTTTTTTGCAATCCTTTGGCAAACCTCCCCTCAGTGAAAACGGCCTGAGGGACCGAAACCGACGGGCCCGGACCCGCAACAAAAAGGACGGCCGCGACTCGCCCTCTCGCGAGCCGGAAACGGCCAAGTCCTCCATCGACGTGTCAGGTTAGGAGGTCCGGCCACCCCCGATCAAAGCGCCCTCCTCCTCCTCCTCCTCCTCCTCCTCCTCCTCCTCCTCCCCTGTCGACCACCACCACCACCACAGAGCCAAGCATCCGGAAGAACGCGTAGGCAGAAGAGCGCGCCATTGGCAACCCTTCGGGATTTGCTACATTCCGAACAAGGAGAACAACACCGCGAGGAGCCGTGGCCGGAGCCCCCGCCCCCGTCTTTCTGCCGCCATCTCTCGAGCCGGGTCCACAGGGGGCGCCAGCGCCAGCCGCGAGCGGGAACGGAGGAACGCCCAGGTCTC
This sequence comes from Prorocentrum cordatum, assembly GCA_963575745.1. NCBI lineage: Eukaryota > Dinophyceae > Prorocentrales > Prorocentraceae > Prorocentrum > Prorocentrum cordatum. The sequence goes on along the minus strand of CAUYUJ010021855.1, from coordinate 14,713 downwards.
AGGGTTGTGCCCCCCGTGCTCCACCCCAGTGCACAGCTGTTTCGGGCCCTCTGCCGCAGTGGCGTCGTTCCTTCTCCGAGCATCGTCCCTCCCTCGCTCGTGTCGCCGCGGCCCCGGCGATTGGCTTCTGGCATCGCGCGGATCGTCCACGCTTGAAGGATCGGCAGCTCTTCGACCGCAGGACCGCTTCAGATTCGCTGACTCTGGGCCCCTGGCGGCGCGCACCCTCGAACGCCCGCGGCGAGGTCGCAGCCGCGCCGACACGGCGAGTCCGGCGAAATCCGGTCCAGACTGGCGCCCTCGCGTGGGACAGCCTCAGAAAAACCGCTTTCGGAGTCCCCCCGAGGAGGCCCTCAGAGGCCCCTCTGCTTCGGTTCAGGCGAGCTCCCGGAAATCTGGCGAATCCGGCGAAATCCGGCAAATCCAGCGACGAATTCCAAACCGGCGCCCTCGCGTAGGACATCCTCAGAAAAAACGCTCCCGGAACCTCCCCAAGGAGGCCCTCAGTGGCCCCCCTGTTCCACTTCAGGTGAGCTCCAGGAAATCCGGAGAATGCGGCGAATCCGGCGATGAATTCCAAACTGGCGCCTTCGCGTGGGATGTCCTCAGAAAAACTGTCCCTGGAGCCTCCCCAAGGAGGCCCTCAGAGGCCCCCCTGTTCCGTTTCAGGCGAGATCCAGCGAATCCGGCGAAATCTGGCGACGAATTCCAACCGGCGCCGTCGCGTGGGACATCCTCAGCCAAAACTGCCCCTGGAGCCTCCCCCACGAGAAGCAGGAAATCCAGCGAATCAGGCGACGAATTCTGGAAGAGAGGACGAGGAGGAGGAGGAGGAGGAGGAGGAGGAGAAGGAGGAGGAGGAGGAGGAGAAGGAGGAGGAGGAGGAGGAGGAGGAGGAGGAGGAGGAGGAGAAGGAGGAGGAGGAGGAGGAGGAGAGAAGGAGGAGGAGGAGGAGGAGGAGGAAGGAAGAGGGTGGGAGGAGGAGGAGGTGGAGGAGGAGGAGGAGGCGGAGGAGGAGGAGGAGGAGGAGGAGGAGGAGGAGGAGGAGGAGGAGGAGGAGAAGGGGGGAGCGTGAGGGGGGGGGACGGACGAGGACGAGGGGGACGAGGAGGAGGGGGAGGAGGAGAGAGGGAGGAGGAGGAGGAGGAGGAGGAGGAGGGGAGGAGGAGGAAGCGGAGGGGGAAGGAGGAGGAGGAGGAGGAGGAGAGGAGGGGGAGGGAGGAGGCGGAGGAGGAGGAGGAGGAGGAGGAGGAGGAGGAGAGGGGAAGTGGAGGAGTAGGAGGAGGAAGAGGAGGGGGAAGAGGAGGAGGAGGAGGAGGAAGGAGGAGGAGGAGGAGGAAGGAGGAGGAGGAGGAGGAGGAGGAGGAGGTTGTGAGCATGGGAGCGGGAGGGACTCGATGCCTGCACGGTCAAGGTCAATGGTAGAAGCCTGTCGGGACCTACCGTTCAGCCGACGCGCTGGGTTCGAGGAGGAGGAGGAGGAGGACGAGGAGGAGCAGGCCTCTCGATGGCTTCTTGTGGCATTTTTGGGCCAAACTTGGTCGTGGACAGGCAAGGCGCCTCTTGTTCCTCATGTTCCTGACCCTCCTGATTCTCGCTCTCCTCATCCTCATCCTCACCCTCCTGCTTCGCGATCCTGCTCCTCGCCCTCCTCTTTCTCATTATCCAGATCCCCTCTCTTCTCGTGATCCTCTTTCTGCTCCACGCCCACCCGATCCTCGCCCTCCTGATTTTCATTATCGCCATCCTTGCTCTCCTGACCCTCCTTCTCCACGTCCTCACCCTCCTGCTCCACGCTCGCCTGATCCTCGCCCGCGTGACCCTCCCTCTCCTGATCCTCCCCCTCGCTATCCTCGCCCTCCTGATCCTAACGCTCATTTTCATCTCGATCATGGTCCTCTCGCCGAGAAGCGCGCCCTCTCTTCGATATACGGAAACTCCAGATCAACCGCGGAGCGGCTGGCTAGTGAAAGTACGCTGAGGAAAACCAGAAATACAGTCAGGGGGACGTAAGACCTGGGTACAGGGGACTCGGACATCCCCGACGAGGTCGTCAAAAAAATGACGAGGCTGAGCCTGCATTTTGACGAGGCCTCCCGCTGCAGACATCCCACGAAACTCCTCCTCGTCAAAATCCGAGGCGCGGTCGTCAAAAAACGATGGCGAACCCGAGTCCTGGCAAACCCGGGTCTTACGCTCCCCCGATACAGGAATACATTGTCCTATTTTGCAGTCCTCGCCAGGCGTGGCGCGCGCCAAGAGGCCCCCAAAAGAGACCCCCCAGGACCCCCCCTGAAGAGGCCCCCCAGGAGGCCCCCAAGCGGCCCCCCCAAGAGCCTCCCGAGAGGCCCCAATCTATCCTCAAGAGGCACCCGAGAGCGCTCGTCGTCGTCGTCGTCGTCGTCGTCATCGTCGTCGTCGTCGTCGTCGTCGTCGTCGTCGTCGTCATTCAGGGTCGGCGGCGCTGGCCGTGAGGCCTTCGCAACGCGAGACTACAAGGTCCTACTTCTCCGTCCTCGCCAGGCGCGGCGCGCGCCGCCGGAGACGCCAGGGGGCCGCCGGGAGTCGACGAGCCCCGGCCCCCAGGGGCTTACGCTCCAGCGACGGCGGCGAGGGGGGGAGAGGCGCGCAGCCGTGGAGCAGGCGGGTGTCCTGAGCGGGGCGAAGGCATCTGTACACCACCACCGTGCCAGGCCAGGGCCATCCTGGGCCCCAGGATGGTGTGTATGAAGGGGAACTGGGACACACAAATAAATACACACAAATAAAAGTATCCCCCATATTTTCCCATATTTTCTGGGTTTCTGTCTTCCACCCCACTTCCCATATTTTCCCATATTTTCTGGGGAATCGAGGATTAATTGTGTCTGTGTGTTTCTTTTCCTCCTGAGTGTAGACCCTCCTGGCTCGGCCAGGAGGGCGTATGCGCCATGCTGGGGCCCAGGATGGCCCCGGCCTGGCACGGTGGTGGTGTACAGATGCTTTCTGCGCGCTGAAGGGGGACGGGCCCCTCAAGATTTTCAGCCAGTTCCTGGCCTCCGTCGGGTGTTCGTGCACGGGAAAGCCGTAACTAGCCATGGGGCGAAGGAGCGTGCGCCCGTCGCGCACCCGTCCGGCCCGCGGTGGCAGCTCAGGGGCCATGGCAAGCCGCATGCCTGCCATCCTCGATCCCCCCGCGTTTACACTGCCCCTCCGTTGCCGCCCGCCCGGCTCCCTCGGCCCTCCACGGGCACCCGGCCTGTTCGAGAATGGCTCGACACGAGAAGACCGGTCCTGGGGGAAGGCTTGGGGGTTCACAGGACGAGGACGGTGTCATGGTTAGATTGGCTCAAGATGCGTGCCAAAAGTTCCAAGGAGTACCTAGTTAGCGGCCCCCGCTTCTGGAACCCGCGCGGAGCAATCGGGAGTTTGGGATATCCTGGACATCTTCGGGCGTACCGTTGTCATGATATGGCTTACTCGCAAAACCCGCGTACGGGTGCGATGGCGGCGTGAAAAAGGGTAGGGTTAGGTCGGGCGTGTCCTCCTACAAGCGGATTTTGGAAAACATATTTTTGCAATTGTTCAAAGATATCCTAACAATGTCCAAATAGTACACAAATAGTCCCCACACTATTTCTGGAATATTTCAAATATTCGTCCTGTAGCAGGGGCGTGCCCGACTTAAACAGTTGGGAGTGGCAGTGGTGTCTCTTTTTGAGGGTGGCGGTGCCAGGAGCGCTGTGCGCTGCGCAAAGGCTCTGCCGCCCCCAGGAACGTGATGCCCCAGGGTGGTGGGTGGGTTGTTCAAGTCGGCCGAGCGCCTGGGCCCCAACGGCAGCACATGTCGGGCAGAAGAGGAGGATACATTTACGTGCTGGCACACGGGGGCGTCTCATCGCAGGGCTCTGATAGCAGCGCGACGGTGGTGCAAAATATGAGGCAGGGAATGACGGTGATGTCTCTTTGCGGTACCAGGAGCCGCGTGTGCTGCGCAGAGCGCCATGCCACTCACAGGAATTTGCTGCCCCCACTTTTACGATGGCACTGAGACGCCAAGAAAGGGGAAAACGCGGGAGGTGAGGGGGCGGATCCCGGCCCCCCCCTGGACGCTGCGACCGTCGGAATCCAATCCGACCTCGCCTCGCTCCACCTCCCCACTTCTCTCGGCACCGCCACCTCCGCCCATGCCGCGCCGCCCGCGTGTGCAAGGGCAGACGTCGCCTTCCGCCGTTTGGGCACTCCTCCCACCCTGGACTCCCGCCCCCGCCGGCGGCGGAAGGATGGGGGCCCGCGGGCAGGAAGGGAGGCCCCCCCGTGGCGGCGCCCGCCAGAAAGCGAGGCTCAAAACAATCCCGGAAACGCGCCAGAATGCCGCTGCACGCAAGGCCGCGAGGGCGCGGCCTCGAAGCCGCGCCCTTTGCGGTTGGGGCTCCTCCCGCCATGGGCTCCCGCCCCCTCCCGCGGCGCACGGGCGAGGGCCCGCGGGCGGGAAGGGCCCCGTAGAGGCGCCCGCCGGGTGGGGGGCCAAAACGTTCCCAGAGGCGCGCCGGGATGCCGCTCGGCACTCCTCTCTGCTCGGGAGCCGCCGCCGAACCCCGCCTGGGGCGCGACCCAGGGCGATCGGTCGACGGCCCCTGAGCTCAGGGCGGGGGAATACTCCGAACGGCCGATCAAGGGGGGAGGGTGGCTCAAGGGCCCCTCCCCTGGCCCTTCTCAAGCACCAGCAACCCCAATCCCCACTCCCGCCAAGGGGGCCGCAGGCTTCACAGATAAGGAACGCGGGGTCGGGGGGCGCCCCCCCGAGCGCGGGAGGTCGGAGCCGCCCAGGCCCTGGGCCCACCGCGTCGCCGCGGCAGGACGCGGCTCGCGGAGCCGCGGGGGTGGCGCCACGGGGCCTGCCAAGTCTGCTTCCCGTGCTGGGGTCGGCGCGCGTCTGGAGCAGCGGCCTCGAAGGCTGGGCGCCCCCCGCTGGCCCCGCGGCCGCCGATGGCGGCCGGCTCTTTGGCGAGCCAGGCCGCCCTGCGCCGGGCGACGGGGTGCCGCGGCTCGCGGAGCCGCGAAAATGAAGCCGCGGAGCTTGCCGCTCTCGCCGCGCCGCTCGGCCCCGGCGCTGATCTCTATCGGCGGAACTGTTGGCGGGCACGGTCTCGGAGCCCTCCGCGTCTCCTCCCTCCGGCGCGGCGTGACAGCGCGCGGCCGCCCGTCAGCTGCCCCTCGAGCGCCGGGTTCGCGGAACCGTCCGCGGCGGCCCCCCCCGCCGGGTTGCGCGGGGCTCCGCCGCCGCTGGCTCTGTTCGCGCCCCTGGGCCGCGCGGCGCCCCGCTCTCCTGCCAGCGCGTGGCGCGTCGGCGAAGCTGCGCGGTCTCGGGGCCGTCGGGGCCCCCGGCGTGATCTGACAGCGCGGCCGTTCTTCGGGCTGCCCGTCGCGCGCCGAGCTCGCGTGGCCCCTGCTGTGCCACGCGATCGCGATCGCAGGGCCTGGCGTGATGTCTGCTTCGGGCGTCGGCGGCGGGGAGCGCGCGCTTTTGCTGCGCTCGCACAGCGGCGCCAGTGGCCGCCGGGGCCGCGGCCGGCGGCGGCGGCGGCTCCTCGCGCTGCCGAGGAGCTCCAGGTCCGCGAGCGGCGAGCTTCCGCTCGACGCTGTGTGCGAAGTTGTCGGCGAAGCCAGTGGCGAGGCCGTTGGCGAGGCCGCGGCGCCGCCGTCTCGAAACTGGCGTTGGCGCTGGCGTCGAGGCCGTCGACGAGGCTCAGGCCGCGGGGCCACGGAGCTGCCTTCGCTCCCGGCGAGGCGCCCTCTTGCGCAGGGAGGCCGCCCGGGGCGATGCAGTCGCCCCGGGATGGGGCTGCGCTGCGCCTCTGGCGGCGCTCTGCGCGTAAGTCAGCTCTGCGGCCAGCGCAGGCGGGCGCGCTACCTTCGCGCCCTCAGCCCGACCTCCGCGCGGGCGCATCGCCGACCCCCTCTGGGTGTCGCAGGCCCGACCCGCGGCGCGCGGCTGCCCCATCTGCCCCCGCGTTGGCTGATGGCGCTAGCCCCCAGCTCCCTCTCGCGGCGGCTGGCCGAGCGGCGCGGGGGCCTGCCGCCGTTGCGCCTGTCCCGCGTCGTAGGCGCCAGCCCCGCTGATGGTGCTGGCCCCTCGCTTCTCCTCTGTCGCTCGCTGAACATCTCGCTGGGCAGCGTCGGGGATTGCCGTCGCGGCGCGTCTGTCTCATGCCGCGGGCGCTGATCCCAGCGTCGCCGCCAATGGCGACTGTCTCCAGCCTCTGCTCGCAGTGGCTCGCTGAGCCGCGCCGAAGCCCGCCGCCGCGTCTCGTCTGCCTGGCAGCGCAGGCGCTGCTTCCAGCGTTGTAGCTGATGATGCTGGTCTCCAGCGCGCTCTCGCATTTGTCCGCAGGGAAGCACGAGGCCTGCCGCGGCGTCTCGGCTCTCTCGCATTGCAGGCGCCGATCCCGGCGCTGTAGCTGGCGACGCCAGCCCCCAGCTTCTTCTCGCAACAGCTCGCGAGCAGCGCGCGGACAGACGTCGAGCGGACGGCGCGCCGACCGCGGGAGGGGGCAAATCCTGCCCCCTCCCCTCTAGGAAACACCGTCGCCCGAGCCAACCACGCATCGCGGGCATTGTCCCAGCGTTGTGGCTGATGGTGATGGTTCCCAGCTCCCCCTTGTAGCTGCTTGCTGATCAGCGTTGGAACCTGCTGCCGCGGCTCGCCCCAGCGGATGGCGCTGGTCTCTGGCTTCTTTTGCAATCGCTCGCTGAGCCGCGCAAGGGCCTGCTGCCGCAGCGCGCCCATCTCGCCGTGCATGATTTGATCCCCGTGTCGCGGCCGATGGCGCTGTCCTCCAGCTTCTGTCGCAGCTGCGCCGCGCATGAGACTGCTGTCGCGGCTCGCCCGTGCCGCGTCGCCTGTGCTGATCCTTGCGTTGTGCTGTTGACGCTGGTCTCCGGCTTCCTCGCGTTGCAGTTCGCCGAGAGGCGCTATGGCCTGCCGCCTCGGCGCGACCGTCTTTCATCGTGGGCGCTGGTCCCAGCGTTGTATGGCGGATGACGCTGGATTCTAATTTTTGCTCGCAACAGCTCCCTGCTCGGCGCCGGGGCCGGCGGCCGCGGCCCGCTCGTCTAGCGCCGCACGCGCTGGAATGCGCTCGACGTAGACGGCTCCCGTCCGAGATCCTCGCGGCGGCCGCCCCCTTCGGCGCTGTCGCTCCAGGGTGGCCGCCGCTTACAAGGACCGCGTCAGTAGGCCGCGCTACGAGATCTTCGTGACCTCTCAGACGATGAAGCTGGCCTCCAGCCTCTCTCGCAACAGCCCGTTGAGCTGCGCCGGGGCGGACTGTCGCCGAACTCCGCGAGGCTCCGCGCGGTTGCTTCCCGAGGTCCACGAGGCCTCGATATCGTGCGAGGCCTAGATGTCGTGGGAGGCCTGGGTCTCGCCCGAGGCCAGGATATCGCGCGAGGCCTGGATGTCGCACGAGGCCTGGGCATCGCGCGACTCCCTCTCGCATCGGCTTGCCAAGCAGCGCGTGGGCCTGCTGCCCCTGCTCGCCCGTCTCGCATCGCGGGCATTGATCCCAGCGTTGTAGCAGATGGTACTGGACTCTAGGACACTTCAAGGGAATCGATGCGTCCGACTTTACGTCGTGGCCTTAAAAGTCGTGTGCTTGCCGTCGGGGATCGCCAAGGCGTCGCTTTGCGCGTCCTCTTGGTCATCCGCGAACATGTTGTCGGCTGCCTGGAAGGCCTGCCCTCATGTTGGCGTGTCCGGCGATTGCCGCGCTGACGGGCTACTGGTCGCCCGTGGTCGGGGCCGCCTCCAGCGCGGCCGCGACGGCGCCCTTGCCGAGGGGCGTCGAGGGGCTTGCAGTGCCCGGGCGGCACCGCGTCGATGCGCGTATCCCTGCGCCGTAGCACGTGCTTTGGCACCTGCTGGCAAGACCCAGTGCGGACCTCCTGGCGATGTCGAAGCTCTCCAGCTTCAGGGGGCCGCTGCCGTCAAATGAATCGAAGAGGTCCTGCCTGGCGATGCAGATCTCGTCGTCGACGCGCATTCTGGGGCGCGACCTTCCGCGCGCGCCCGCGGCTGCCGCCGGCGCAGATCATCGAGCAAAGCTCCCGCGAAGACCGCGGCGTGAGCGTGCAGTCGCGGTCGCGTGAGCCGGCGTTGCGCGGCTGCCCGCGAGCGCCGCGTTGCGCCCCGCTCCCCCCGCGACGCCCGGGCGAACTCGGACTGCGCGGGTGGCGGGCGTCGCAGTGGCCGGGGGTGTCCTCGTGATTGGTCCCTCGCGCGCTCGCTCGCCCACCCCCTGAGCGTCTTGGGCCTGGCCGTCGCGCTCTCGGCGATCGGGGCCGTGGAGACATGCGATGCGCCCTCTTATCTTTCTCGGCCGTGGCTTTCGCGGTCGCGTGGTGCGCGCTGGCGTGCTCGCCTTCCGAGGGCGCCGTGGCGGCGCATTGCGCGCCTCTGACGTCCGCGGGAAAGGCAGCGCTGCCCCTGAGCTCCGGCGATTCCCGTGCCGACGGGCTCCCGGTCGCTCGTGATCGGGACCGCCTCCAGAGCCGCCGCGACGGCGCTATCGTCGGTGTACTCGCTGAACCCGTGCGCCACAAGCTTCGCGCGCGCACCATCCACGCTGCGGTGCGACCGGGTACTGGTCGGCGTGGCTCGGGGCAGACTCCCGGCTGATGTCGAGGCCCTTTTGCATCGGGAAATCGCGGCCGTCGAGCGCGGCGACGATGTCCTGCCCGACGATTCTGGTCTCGTCGCCGGCACAATCCCGGGCGATGCCCCGGCTCGCCCCTCTCGCATCGCGGGCGCTGCGCATGCCGTCCGAGATCGCCGGGGCGGTGCGCCCGCGCCCTCTCGGTCGTCTGCAAACGCAATGTCGGCCGCCTGGAGGGCCTGCGTCGCGTCGGTAATGCCGCGACGCCTTTGTGGTCTGGCGATCGCCGTGCCGACTGCGTCCCAGTCGCGCGCGATCGGGGCCGCCTCGGGCGCCGCCGCCGCTGTCGAAGTAGTCGTCGCTCCCGAACAGCGCCAGTCCGATGGGCGCTGGTATGGCTCTGGGCGAACTTCTGGGCGACGGTGAAGCGCTCTGGCTTCGGGGGGCTGCTGGCGTCGAATGCCTGCGATGCAGATCTCGTCGCTGACGCAGTCCTGCGCGTCGCCCTCCTGCGCCTGGGCGCGAGCGGGGTGCCCGGGCCTGGTGCGCTTGCCGTTCGCGCGGGCGGGGGCGTCTGCCCTCCGCGCGCGCCCCTGGGCGCCGCCGTTGCAGGCGCTCGAGCATGGCCCCCGCGCAGTCCGCGGCTTGGGCGCGCAGTCGCGGCCGCGCGAACTGCCGTTGCACGGCCGCTTCTCAAGCGCGGCGCCGAAGTCCTCCTGCTTGGGGAAGCTGGCCCCGTCGCGTGCACAGGTGCGGCCCCGCGCGGCGATGCCGACCCCGTCGCCGACGCGCTCCTGCTGGGCGCCGCGCCCCTGCGTCTGGAAACGGACGGGGCGCTGTAACTCCGGCCACTCGCCGTTCGCGAGGACGGGGGCGCCGCCCCCGGCGCGGGCCCCTGTGCGCAGTCGCCGCCTCGGGCCGTCGAGCAGGGCCCCCGCGCCGACCGCGGCGCGATGCTGCGCGGCTGCCCCGCGAGCGCGGCGTCGCACTCCGACCGTTCCCGGGCTTCGGCGGCGCTCGCCCAGCGCCTGGGCGTCGTGGTCGAGCTTGCGCCCCCCTCCGCGCTACTCGACGGTGCGCCGCGGGCGCCCGTCGCGGTTGTCTGCGACGTGGCACTCGAGGCGGTGCTCGCGCCGCTCGCGGCGCGTGGGCGTCAGTGAAGAGATGGTGCAATCCGACGTGGTGCTGCTCCAGATCGATCGCCATGCCAGTGACCTTCGCGTTGATCAGCGACGTGGTGCTCGAGGCAGTGCTCGCCCCGCTGGTGAACTTCAGGGTCGACCTGCTGCTCTCTGGCGCGCTGATCGACGTCGCCGTGCCCGTGCCCGTCGCGGCGGACAACGCCGGGGTACTTAGAGCCATGCGCTTCCCCCTAGTGGGCGTCTGGGTCGAGGGGCTCTTCTGCGGCGTGCCGCGCAAGGATGCGCCGCTGGTGCCCGTCGCAATGGTCCGCGACATGGCGCTCGAGACAATTCTCGTCCCGCGCATGGGCGTCAGGGTCGAGCTGGTGCTCGCCGACGTGCTGCCCGACGCTGAGATGCTACGTGCTAGTGCCCGCCGTGCCAATGGTGCCAACCGCGGTGGCCAATGACGTGGCACTCGAGGCAGTGATCAGTCGTGAACGTCAGGGTCTCAAGCTGCTGCTCTCAGACGCGCTGCTGCACGTCGAGATGATAGTGCCAAGCGTGCCGCTCAGCGACGTGGTGACCGAGCCTGCACGGGGGTGCTCGACCCGCTCGTGGACGTCAAAGTCGGGTTTTTGCTCTCCAGTATGCTCGTCAACGATGCGGTGCTGTTGCTGGTCGAGGTGCTCTGCGGCGGGCCGTTGCTCTCCGAAGTGCTGCTCGACCTCGAGGTGCTAGTCCCCGTCGTGCTATTCGGGGACTCGGCGCTCGAGGCAATACTTGTCTCACTCATGGGCGCCGTGGCCGGGCTGCTACTTTCCGACAGCTGGTGGACGTCGAAGTGCTAGTCTCCGTCGTGGCTGTGAAGGCTAGTATCCAGCGTCTTCTCGCCACTGCTCGCTGGGCAGCGCCAGAGATTGCCGCCACGGCTCGGCCGTATCGCGACACAAGCGGTGATCCCGGCGGTGTAGCCGGTGGCGCTGGCTACCAGCTCCCTCTAACCGCGGCTCACTGGGCAATGCTGAACCCTGCTGCGACGGCCCACCCTTTTCGCACCGCGCGCGCTGACCCCGGTGTTGTAGCTATTGAGGCTGGTGGTCTCCAGCTTCTTCTCTCCACTGCTCGCTGAACAACGCCAAAACCTGCCGCCGCGGCTCGGCCATCTTGCGGCGCAGGCGCCCGCCCCAGCGTTATGTTATAATCGATGGCGCTGGTTTCCAGCTCCCCCTTGCCGCAACTCAGCGGGCAGTGACGGCCCACCCTACTCGCACCGCAGGCGCTGGTCCTGGCGTTGTAGTTGTTGAAGCTGGTCTCCAACTTCTTGTCGCCACTGTTTGCTGAACAGCGCCGAAACCTGACGCCGCGGCTCGGCCATCTCGCGGCGCAGGCGCCCACCCCAGCGTTGTAATCGATGGCGCTGGCTTCCAGCTCCCTCTTGCTGCAGTTCAATGGGCAGTGCTGGAGCTTGCTGCGGCGGCCAAGTCTTCGCGCAACGCAGGCGCTGATCCCGACGTTGTAGATGTTGAGGCAGGTCTCCAACTTCTTCTCGCCGCAACTCGCGAAGCAACGCCAAAGCCTGCCGCCGCGGTTCGGCCGTCTACCAGCGCATGCTCTGGACCCAGAGTCGTAGTCGATGGCTTTCGGGGCCCCCATCCGACGCCGCGGGCGTCGGAGGTTCATCCTTCCCGCCCGTGCAACACCGCATACGAGCAAGAGAGCAGCGCGGGCGCGGTCTCGAAACTAGTCATCCTCCATAGGGCCCACCGCGATCGGGCCCCCCCTCTCGCCCTGTAGTCGTGGTAGGAGAGGGAGGAAGAGGAAGAGGAAGAGGAGGAGGAGGAGGAGGAGGAGGAGGAGGAGGAGGAGGAGGAGGAGGAGGAGGAGGAGGAGGGAGGTAGCGCACAAGAGGAGGGATGAGGAGGAGGAGGAGGAGAGGGAGGATTATTAGGAGGATTATTAGGAGGGGGATGAGAGGATGAGGATGGGTCACCAGCACCAAATCGAGTTCGAGCGCGCCCGGGAGGGGGAAAAAGAAAGGCCGGAGGCAGACGGAAAAGGCGAGTACGCGCAACTCGTCGATGAAAGGAGAGGAGAGGAGGAGGAGGAGAGGAGGAAGGGAAGGAGGAGGAAGGGGAGGAGGAGGACAGGAGCACGAGGGAGGAGGGAGAAGGAGGAGGAGGATGAGATATGTATGATAGGGGAAGTAGGAAGAAGAGGAGGAAGAGGGGGAGGAGGAAGAGGAGGAGGAAGAGGAGGAAGAGGAGGAAAGGGAAAAGGGGGAGGAGGGGGAGAAGGAGGACGAGGAGGAGCAGGAGCACGAGGAGGAGGAGGAGGAGGAGGAGGAGGAGGAGGAGGAGGAGGAGAAGGAGGAGGAGGAGGAGGAGGAGGAGGACCCCGCCCGCGGCTGAAGGATAAGGGTCGAAGGGCAAGGAGGGGGACCCCCGCCGTGGCGGGGCCCTCCGCAGGGTGGGGGCTCAAGACTATCCCGAGTGCACGCCAAAGGACACCGTGGTCGGGCCCCTGTCCCGAAGGGTCGTGTAGGACCCCGCCGCTGCAGATGCTCGCCGCCATGGTGTCTTTGGATTTGACGGCATGCTGTCCGCTGCGCCGCGGCTGGCCCCCCCGTCTCGAGGTGCTGTATGGAGCTCCGCCGCTGTCTTCGCTTGCACCCACCCTGCCACCGCTCGCAATGGGCGCATCGGCAGCCCCGGGGCAGGTGCAAAGGTGCCACTCTCATTGACCCGCCTCGTGGCGTCGAGGACTCACGCTCAAGGGTCAGCTTCGATACCCAACCGCTGTTCAATTCGGCCGAGCGCCTGAGCCCAAATGGCAGCGGACGTTGGGCAAGAGAGGAGGATACACTGACGTACCGGCAAACGGGAGCATGTATGATCTCGTGCCCTTCAAGATCCGTTCCCCTCAGCACCCGTCTGCTTCATTCGGCGGTGAGCTCAGGGGGGGGGGAGTGAGAGGGGGCAAGCCTTCTGAGAAGGCGGCGGCACTTTTCTGAAGCTCTCGCGCCTACTGAGAAGCCGTCCGTGCCTTCGGAAAAAGGCTCCGAAAGCCTCCCAGAAGACTGGAGGCCTTCTGAGCCTTCTGAGAAGCCCCGCTCCCTCAAGGGGCGAGGGCTTCAGAGAAACCACGCCGCCTTCTGAGAAGGCTTGCCCCTCCTCTCTCTTCCCTCCGTGGGCTCGGCTATGAGCGATGCCAGACGGCGCGGCGGCCGCCAGAGGGGTGCTACCTCAGCAGCGCCTGGATCGCCCGCCGCTCCTGCTTGGGGGGGCCCGCGATCACTCGCTCCCCCCCCCTCGCCCCGCCAGGCTCCTCGCGTCCTCGCGTCCTGGCTTCTCCTCCTTCTCCCTCCTTCCTGCCTCCTCCTTCCTCCCTCCCTCTCTCCCTCCCTCCTCCCTGACGCCTCCTCCTTCCCTCCCCCCCCCCCTCTCCCTCCCCCCCTCCTTCCCTGTTCCTCCTCCTCCTCCTCCTCCTCCTCCTCCTCCCGTGCGCGCGCCGACATTGACCACGGATCCGAAGATTTGGCGCGTGGGCCCCGGGTCTACAATTACAGCCGTGTTCGTGCTTCGCGTTTCGCGAAACGTAAACAACTTCGCGCTCGCGCGCAGCCCCCAGCGCCCCCCCAATCAATAACGCCGCGTCTGCACGACACATCGGCTGGAGAAATGCTGCTGGCTGGAGGCGCATGTCCAGACCAGGGCGCAGGAAAGCAAGGACCGTTCAGGGAAAAGCGTACCAGCTGGCGGGAGTCTTCCACGCGCGCGGGCCATAGCGACCCCCGCCCCCCCCCAACGGGATAATGGAAAGGCGGGCAAGACGATGACGAGGCACCGCGAAATGAGGCACCGCGAACCGCGAGCCGCGAGCAAGCTCGTGCCCTCGTGGCGGCACTCGATCCAGGGATCGGGGGAAGTACCCCCGAAACGTGGGGCTGATGCCGCTTGACTTGGCGGCGAAGCGTCAAGATTCTGGATAGAACGGGGCCCGCCGTTCATCCCACGCGCCTGGATCCATGTTCGCGCTTCTTCGATCTTCCCCATCGTCCCGGCACCTCCCCGCTCCTCTGACTACCTACCAGACCACCCCAACCCAACCCGAAGACCCGACTTTCGGGTTGGGGGGGGGTACGGGCTTCATATGTGTTTTCTCAACGTTCCCCGACCCCCCCCCACTGGAAATGGAGGGCAAATTTGGGCCTTCGGGTTGGGTTTGGGGTGGTTTGGTAGGTAGTGACTCTTCATCCTCCCAACCCTCCTTCTCGCTCCCAGCTTCTATTCGCAAATGCTCCCGCGACGCTGCGGCCCACGTCTGCGAATCATCAACAATGGCGCAAGTTCAAACGGGCGACCAGGAGTCTCTCCTCGTCCTCCTCCTCCTCCTTTTCTCTGCCCGCCCGCCCGCCCTCGCCGCCCTCTCCCCTCTTCCCTCCTCCTCTTCCTCTCCTCCTCTTCCTCCCCTCCTCTTCCTTCCTCTCCCCTCTCCCCTCTCCCCTCCTCCTCCTCCTCCTCCTCCTCCTCCTCCTCCTCCTCCTCCTCCTCCTCCTCCTCCTCCTCCTCCTTGGCCAACGCCAAACAGGGCCAACCAGGGCCACGTCGTGCACCGCCGACTGGGCGCATGGTGGCTCCCCTACGCCTGGCGGTCGGCCCCGCGTGCATCCCCCCCCCCCCCCCATCCGCCAGAGGCACTCGGAGGGGATTGGCCGACCCCACTCGGAGGGGATCGGCTGACCCCATGGGCGCTGACCCCCAGTGCGCGAGTAGAGGCCTCCTAGATGGGGTCCCAGTAGATGGGGCCGAAGGATCGCGCCGCATCGCCAGTGCATCGCCGATGCATCGGCGATGCATCGGCGGTGCATCGGCGACGTCGGCGGCACATCGGCGACGTCGGCGTGGAGAACATTGGGCTCCGCACTGAGCCGCATCGCCGATGTATCAGCGATGC
>CAUYUJ010021854.1:82500-132322 GCA_963575745.1 Prorocentrum cordatum | reverse complement strand
TGAGGCACGGCCACCGAACATAATGTTGCAATTCGATGCTTTTCAGAGCCACGCGATGGATTGCACTGCTACCGACCAGCCAGAAGCACAGCAAAGACACGCAACGCAACATTATGCATAGACTGACCATGCTAAACAATGCAAAGCACAGCAAGTCAAATCGCAGACTCGGAATGCATCGCAACGCGCAGCTACGCGACGCTTTCCAAAGAAAGGAAAGCGGCGAAAATGAAACCACGCAAAGACTTCGCGGCGTTGGAGGAGAACGCATCAAGGCATTGCGACGCATAATCTACGCGCCCACCTTAGCTACTAGACTGGGTCCGAGGGACCAAAAGCATTGTTTTTTGCTGGTTGGAGTGAACGTAAGGTTTAAGGTGAGAGAGAGCGGGTTTCCATCGGGAACAACATTGGGGCGGCTGGAGCCGCTCTCCCCCAAGGAGGGGTGCATCCCCTTGACGGGAGGCCGACCGACCGAGGGGCGATGCATCCCTCTGGCCGATCCCCCCCCTTGTAACAGAGGGAAAATGCCTCCCTCATGCGCGACCAACCACGGAGGGGAGATGCATCCCTCATGCGCGAAGTGTCGCGCTCGAGGCTTCGTCGCTTCGCTTACCCTCTTGGCCCCCCCCCAGCTTGCTGAATGCAAACCCAGGGCGGGAGGGTGGGAAAAATCAAATCGCAAGGTGAGCGCGGCCACCGCGGCCCGTCGCCCCCCCTTCCTCGCAGCCCCTCGGCGCGGGCAGCGAAGGGGGGGGGCGCCCCCCCCCTCTCTTCGCCCCTGCGCCCCGAGCTGCATGCGCGGGCGACGTTTCCAAGGTGTCCGCGCGCGTACATTATGAAGCACTCACCCATGCCTGCCCGGGCCTAAAGTGCACCCATAATCTACGCGCCCACCTTAGCTACTAGACTGGGTCCGAGGGACCAAAAGCATTGTTTTTGCTGGTTGGAGTGAACGTAAGGTTTAAGGTGAGAGAGAGCGGGTTTCCATAGGGAACAACATTGGGGCGGCTGGAGCCGCTCTCCCCCAAGGAGGGATGCATCCCCTTGACGGGAGGCCGACCGACCGAGGGGCGATGCATCCCTCTGGCCGATCCCCCCAACGCTGCTCACCCCCACGCCCCGCTCGCTCACCCAACGCTGTTCACTTACCGAGCAACACAATGTATAACGGCGCGTCGCAGCCACACGTGGGGGCTACCCGCGGGCGAAGCGCCATGCGCTCTCCAAGCTGCCCGTCCAAATACGACTGTCCACGCCGATTCGCTTTGCTGGAAATCGATGTCGCCTCACAAACGCGTCACTTCCTAGCTGCCTCGAAATCCCGTCCGACCAATTGGTCCCCGAAGGCGTGAATTCCCACCACGTGGTGATCGAACGGCGGCTCGCCAAGAAATTAGTGAAAGCAATCGACCGATCCAGCGCGGCCGGCACCGCGCAGCCCTTGACGTACGAATGCAGAGAGCTGGTATTGTCTATGAAATACAGCACGCGGCGGTTTGCCAGCCGCTTAGCGTGGCGCTGGTAGATGATGGGCGGCATCGCGCCCTCACACAGCGCGATGGGCTGGCCGCCCTGCCTCAAGCGCTCCTCACAGTAGCCCCACATGCCCAGCAGAGCCCCGTCAAAAACGCAGAAGCCAGCTTGCCGATAGCCGTCGGCGCAATCTAACAACACGTACCCCCCTGTCGGCCACGCGTCATTGTCAGCGCGCGCGTCAGAAGCAATGAGAATCAAAGGCTCGCTTCTCGGCGCGATCTCGGCACGCGGCTCGGCATGTCTTGCAGAATTATATAAAAAAATAGAGGGCGCGCACCAGGCAGTTGCTCAGGGTCCAAGGCGGCTGATCTGTGTACTGCCGTTGCCTCAGAGCCCCCATGCCTGCTTTGCCCACGCCGTGCCACGCCGCTCTGGCGATGAAGTTGAGGAGGCCTCTCAACTTGCTGGCGTCTCCGGGCGTGAGCCTGCCCTCGCTGCGCCTCGCCGCAATGAACGTCTTCGCCTTTTCGACGAGAGTGTCGCGCGCCCTGAAAGATATGACATTCGAGTCCAGCGAAGGGCCGAAGGTGTGCACGACGCCCAGAAAATCGCCGGACGGGCTCATCCTCCTCGTCTTCGAGGGAGCCACAGGCGTGCCCAACTCCGCGCAAAGGCACTGCGCGGCCTCCTGACCAGCGCCCCCAGCTGATTCAAAATCAGTAATATTCGCGTCGTCCACATACATGGCAAGCAAAAGCGACAACACGCGGCGCTGCACTGCCTGCAGGAATCCTCCCATCGCGCGAACTGCATGACTGACGCGGAGAAACCGAAAAGCAACGCCCACGCCACCTGGAACCTCCATTCTCCCGTGACAGGATCGCGGACCGCCACGACGTTCAAGCGCAAGTGATCTGGGTGCACTGGGACTGAGCGATAGGCCGACGGCAAATCTTCGCCCCCCGACACGAGCCTCTCGCGGGCCACGTCGGCACCAGCGTCCGCACACGCTTGCCGGACCACCCTCGCATCGATGACAGGCTGGAATGGCGTACACATTCTTTGCCGCTCACAAAATGCCGTCGCTTCGTTCTGCCTACCCCGACGCCCGTCGTCGATTCTCCTCCTTTTTCCAGAAGGCTGAATATGGCAAAACGCAGGAATCGGCGCCCACTGCCCCGCGCCGAACTCCGCATCAATGTCCGACTTGCTTCGCAGCGGTGCCGCCCAGCCTTTCTTGCACTCTTCCTCGCAGCTATCCCAGAGAAATTGGCCCTCCTCACTCGCGCGCTGGCGATCCAGTTCCGCCAGCAAGACTTTGGACTCTCCAAGCAGCGAGTGCACGGGCATGGGAGCTTCATACTCGGATGGTTCAAAAGCACCCGTATTCTCCATTACGCCAGTGATGCCAAAGCCGGTGACAAAGCGCAACGCCAGCTTTTGGTCTGGCCACCGCGCGAGCACCACCAGCACGGCAATGAGTCCGGCGTGAATATGCCCCGCCACGGCGCGCACAGTCGGACTCTGCCACTTCAAGAGCTCCGCCGTGAGGGGCTTGCACCGGCGACTAAGCTCTTGCAGCGCGTGCATGCTGCGCAACCGAAACTCCCTCAAGTCGCGCAGCTCTGCGGCGGTGGACTCCGCCGCAAATTTCAAGTCATGCGGAGCAGCAACGTCCTCATCGAACGGTAACTTCCCCCGCTTCGCGAAATCAACCGCGGCGCGGAAATGCTCTTCCTCATCCCGGCTGTGGCCCAGGAGAGGCGGCAACGCGTGCTTGGCCGAGAGCGCCCCGGCCTGTCGCCCCGCCGCGGCTTCCAGCATGGCAGACGTGCCCTGGCCTGCCGTGCTGCCAACTGGTCCAGCGATGCTGCGCTCGTCTAGCCACTTTGCGAAATCCACGAACGGCGACTGATTGACTAGATCTTCCAATGACGGAAAACAAAACTGCTCAGCCATTCCCTGGGGAACATGCTGACGACGCACTGCCGCAATTGGCGCTGCGACCACATCACGGGGAAGTGCCTCGATACCCGCGGCGCCTGCGCAAACGAAGACGCGCCGTCGCTCGGCGCCCCGCGCTGATGCGCTCGCGCCTGCGGTGCCGACACATCGGACTCCTGCTCGCCCGATGACTGCGCTGATTGCGCCTGGCCGAGAACGCGCGCTTGCTGCGCGCGGAAACCTGGCTGGGCGCTGGGTGCGCCCGCCTGCGCTGGCGCAAAGAAGCCGTGCTCCGCTGGACAGGCAACGTGCCCCCCTGCCTCGGCGCTGTCCTCCGCCCTGGCGGGGCCCCTTCAATACTGCGACAACGCGCCCTGCTCCGGGATCGGCGCCTTGCGGCACACGGCGGCGCAGTGATTCCTCATGCCGCAGACGCGGCCGCTCTTGCTCACGATCATGGAGCATGCGTGCTCCAGATTCTTCGGGCAGGGCTCCGGGCACGACCCCCGATTGAAATTCTTGCACAGCTCCTTTCCGTTCTTGAGGTGGGTCGCCAAACCGGTGCTCGATCCCTTCTGCGCGCCCTTGGGGTTGCGCTGCCCGCGCCCTGCACCCGCGCCTCCCTGCTGCGCCGCAGGTGGCGGCGGGGCGCCCCGCGGGGCTCCGCGCGCGAAGTCCGCGGCAGGCCGCGCGTCGGGGGCTGGTGCGAAGCCGCGTGCGGGGATCTCCCACATGTGCTCCCTCCTTTCGAAGACATCCTTGATGATCTTTCCCAGCGACATGGACGTGCGGCGATGCCTGCACGCCGGTGGAACGTTCGCGACACTAGCCCCTCGCAGCTCGCGGATCGCGGCGCGCCTGTCAACCCACTGCTGTCGCTCCTCCTCATCCCGCTGTTGCAGCCACTGGAGGGCCTGACTCGGGGGAAGGATGGTGGCACACTGTGCGAGCCTCCTGTGGTAGGCGAGCACGACATCCAGCGGCACCTGACGCGCGACGGACCGCCGGTTGCCGCGCGCGATGCACCGCGTTCGCGCCTCGACGTAATCCGTGCTGTCGCGATCCATTGCCTCTGGTTCCGCTGGCTGCGGATCCAACTGGACGACGCCTGCACGCGCCGCGCGCGCTGGAAACGCCAGCGTCGCGATGCACAGCGCGCTGTTGCGCCTGCACGCGCGTACGCCAGCATCAGTGTGTGATGCAAATTGACATACGTTGCCACGTCTCTGCGCGGTTCCGTGTCGAATTCGTTCGCTTGCTCCCCTGTGACGAGGACTAGCCCCTCCGCAATGCGCTGCCGCTTCCTCGTCATGGTCAGCTGATGCGTCAACGTCTTCACGCGGAAAACCGAATGCACCTGCGGACGCGCGCGCGAACGACCGCGCGGAGACGCGCGCAGCGCGCACAACGCCAACGCGTGCCTGCAGCAAACGCCGCGACAGCTCCTTTGAGATTCTGCTCACCAAGTGATCGCACGGCTCAGTCTTGACCCCGAACCCCAGGCGATACCTCGCGTAAAACTTGGCGCGGATGTCTTTCAGGTCACTGTTGGGCAGGAGCGCATCGAGGTCATCATCCTCGACGCCACGCTTCTTCCGCGTGTCGGAGATCGTTTCGGCCTGCCTCGCCGCGGTCCAGGCCTGGCGCAGCCGCGACGCTTGAATCCCTGGGAAAGAAAGGCCCTCGATCTTTTCGATTACCTTGGTTTCGACTTCCTGCTCCGACGTGAAGAAGTGTGTGAAATCAGCCATGCTCTCGAGGCCCGCGACTGACACCAAGTGGGTGGCCACCTTGGGGTCCAACCGGAACGCGTTGCACAAAAGCGTAAACAGCTGTTCCGCGGCCTCGCGGCCTCCCGACACAGACGGCAGCTGCAACGCCTGCCCGCCGATCGAAAGCGCCATCGCGCACGTGAGGACAAGTCGCAACGCCTCGCGCCCTCAAGATCGCTGGCACGTCTGCTCGCGCGCTGAAAGCAACGGCTTGCGCATGGCGTGCGCTGGCGTTATTGCGCGCTGCAACATGCGCTCACAAACTGCTGATGCAGCAAAATGCGCGGACATGGCCACGCCGCACCGCTTGTGCGCTCATACTGCGCTTGCGCGGCCCCAGCGCAGGCTGCTGATGCAGCACCCGCGCACGCACGACAACTCTACGATTTCCGCTCGCGTGGGTCGCGCTGGTGCAATATACGCGCGAAAAGCGACCGCGCGGACATGGCCGCGCTGCAATGCTAGTGCGTACGGCCCTGCGCCCGCGCGGCTATCGCAAGCACGGCATCCCGGGCCGCCAGTACCGACGGCTGGCACGCCGCATGTTCCAGCTCATGGGCTGCTCGGGCCAGGAACGCCGCGCGATTCTGGCACCTGCGGCATACCAGATCACCGTCGGTCAATCTTCCGACCCACGTGGGGGAAGCCAACGTGACGTCGCACGCGTTCGTCAGCTGCTTCCCGTTGACTAAGACAGAAGTCTTCTCCGCCTTTCGTCGCTTGCGTGATCTGATATGCGGAGAGCCGCTGACTTCAATGGCGACGTGATGACGCTCATTCGTGACAATCCAGCCTAGCTCGGCGGGAATGCCGATCGTTGCCCCGTCGCAAACCTTGGGCAAAGCGCACAAGCGACGCGCGCGCTCGCCATGCAACGGCGCTGGCGAGAAGACCGCTGCTGATGCGGGGTTCAGTCTGGCTGGCTGCGACGGTGGCGCTGGGTGCGCCTGCACAGCGACCGAACGCTTTGCTCGCATGACGCGGCTTCGGGCGCTATTTGCGCCGGCCTGCGGGGCGCCCGCTACCGTGTCTCCCACGGCCGATGATGGCGCGGAGTGCGCCTGAACGAAACGGCGGCGCTGCACATGCGCACATTACGCTCCCCCCCGGCGCTGCGTGCGCCTGCACCGCTGTTGTTGCTGCAGCGGGCTGCACATACGCCCGCGACGGTGACGCTGCCTGCGCCTGCGCGGTAAAGAAGCGCTCCGCGCACGACGACCCCTGGCGCTGCGTGCGCCCGCCTGCGCTGATGCTGCTGCAACAACGTCGCCCCCAAGGGCTGACGTTGGCGCTGCATGCGCTCGCGCTGCTGCTGCAGCTGCCTGCACATACGCCCGCGACGGTGACGCTGCCTGCGCCTGCGCGGCAAAGAAACGCTCCGCGCGAATTACAAAGCCCCTGGCGCCGCATGCGCCCGCCTGCGCTGCTGCTGCAACAACATCGCCCCCAAGGGGTGACGTTGGCGCTGCCTGCGCCTGCGCTGCTGCTGCCGCAGGGGCAGCTCCAACCGCTGGCGCCGCTGCTCCCGCAAGCTCCCCGGCACTCGGCTGTGCTGCCGGCTTTGCCCGCTCGACGGGCAACGCTGCGGATGACTGGCTGTCTCTTTCCTCATCGCTGCCGATCTCGCCTTCCTCTAGCGCGCGTTTACCAGCGATCCCGCGCAGGCGCTGCGCCCGCCGCGGCCGCTGCGGCGGCTGGGCAGCGCGGCGGCCCCGGCTGCGGAACTGTCGCCTCAGCGCTGCGCTCTGCTCCCCGTAATTGGACGCGGTGAACGCGCCAAACCGCCGGCGCGCCAGCTCTTTCTTTACCGCCGGCGGCAGAAACTTCGCGGGCTCGGGCGCGCCCTGTGCCGCCAGCAGCTGCATCGCGCGGCGCCGCGCGCCCGCTGCGACCTCCTGCGCGGCTGGCGTATCCCACCAAGCTTTGACCCCTTCGAATCGCAGGGGGGCTGGCAAGCTGGCCACGGCCTCGTGAAACACTTCGTGCATGTACAGACGGACGAAACCCTGCTGCTCACGTCTGGTTCCAGCGTATCGCAACGGCATCATGTTCGGGGCGCCGGTGCTTCCGCCACCATCGCGGGGCGTCCAGCCCCCGCCAACAACGCGCTCTGTCCACGGAAGCTGCACGCTTTCCGCCAACGTCGGCATGAAACGCCTCAGGCTGTACGACGTGATCAGTTTCCTCTCGAGCGGTGAATTCAGACAAAGGCCGATCTCAGACTGCAGAAACTTTGAGAAGTGCGCGAGACGCCAGAGCTGCCCCGTATCCTCGTGCGCCGCGAGGCCCCTTGGCAGGGGGGCGCCTTCGCCGGCAGCCCCTGCGCGCTTATGCCACGCGTCCCAGAGCACATCCGCTGCGCAACGCGGCTCCGCGGTCCGCACCAGGCACCAATCGAAACATCCGCCGCGCTTTCCGCGGTAACATCTGAACCAGGCCAGCGCTCTCGTCCTTTCAATCGGGTACGACCGTGACAAATGCTGGAATCTCAGCCACCCGTGGCACAGCGCGATCGCTGCAGCGGCGGGAACCTCGAGCCAACCGCGCTGCGCTGCCTGTGCGGCAAGTATCTGATGCAGGAACGATACCATGCACGGCTCGAGCACGGTCGCTTGCCGTAACTCTCCCCCCGCTTTGCTCGCGGGCCGCGCGTCTGGCTTCATCGCGTCTTCGAGCGCGAACGGCGCACCGAGATACTTCTGCAGCCACTTCAACCGATTCCACACGCGCACCCCGGAGGCTTGTTCACCGCGCATATGACATATGAACTCGTCCACCATCAGTGTGCTGCCAGCAGCCTCCGCGGAGAGGGGCTCGAGCTGCCGTGCTCGGGCCCACGCCTCCCATCTCGCCCAGACGCGCAGCGCGTCCCGGACCCCCGCGCTCGCGAAGCGCGCCAGCCTCTTCGCCGCCGCGGACCCGGGTCCGCACAAGCGCTGCGCCTGGCCCTCGGGGAGCCCCCGCGCCAAGCCGTGCGCTGGGCCCCAGGACGCGGACAGCTGCACCGCTGCCCCGGCCGCGCTGGCGCGCTGCGCGGCGTCCGCCTCCTCTGTGCCGGAGGCGCTCGCCGCCGCGCGCTGCACGCCGCGCCCCCCTCTTGGCGGGCGCAAGCCAGGGAGGGCCAGAGCCATCGCCAGCGCGCGTGGCGGAGCGTCCGCCTTGCGCGCGGGCGGCGCTGACTGCGCCTCGCGGGCCACCCTGTGCCACGCTGCCACTCGCGGATGCCCCGCGAGCTGCCGAGCTCGCCGCCACGCCTCCTCCTGTCCCGAGGCCGCGGCTGCCTCCACCGTGGTAAAGAAAAATGCCAGGTCGTCGACGTCCTCGATGCCTACCTCCCTGACGAAACACCAGAAGCGAGCGCGCGCGTCGACCGGCAACGTACTCCCTATGGCGGCCAATCCACATTCGCCTGCCATCGCCACCGCCAAGCAAATGGAAGCGAAGCGCAAAAGACAGCAGAGAAACCCGAGAAAAATCAAATCGCAAGGTGAGCGCGGCCACCGCGGCCCGTCGCCCCCCCTTCCTCGCAGCCCCTCGGCGCGGGCAGCGAAGGGGGGGGGCGCCCCCCCCCTCTCTTCGCCCCTGCGCCCCGAGCTGCATGCGCGGGCGACGTTTCCAAGGTGTCCGCGCGCGTACATTATGAAGCACTCACCCATGCCTGCCCGGGCCTAAAGTGCACCCAGACGAGGGTCAATCAAAAGACCCCCTGGGATTCCCAAAGGAACTTCGGAAACCGCCCATGGGGCTCGGCAGGGGGGGCACGAAGCCCCCGTGGATAAGGGCCGCGCACCTGTGACCATCGGCGCTGAATAGCGAACGCACGTCGTCGGAGCCCACGGCGCGCCGCGCGACGCGTAATCTGAAGGGCGCCGCACGGCAGCGGTTGATCTGCGAGCGCTTCGCCAGTCCGCGCCATCGCGATCGCCGCGCGGCGCAGCGCGCGATCGCGCTGTTCCAGATTGGCGGCGGGACCAGAGGCGGCACCTAAGATTCAGCAAGAGCGGCCACGAGCCACCGCGACGCAGCGGCTCGCGGGCGGCCGCGGACCGCGTGAATGATGGCGGCGATCGCGGCCTGGCGGCGCAGCGCCCACTCGCGCGAACGATCGCACCACTCGGGCCGCGCGCGGCCCCGACCAGCCTTCGCGGCGCCGGCCCGGCCAGAGAGATTGCACCATGCGCGAGGCGCCCCCCCCAGGCGCGCGCCCCCGCCCGGTCGCGCGGCGAAGCAACGCAGGGCCCTTGGAAAGCCTGGAGAAGGCCGCCGCCCAAGCCAAGACCTTGCGACGCTAGCGCCTCGGAGCGCGCGCAAGCCCCCGGCGCGCGGGCGGCCCGCGGTCGCTGCGCCATTGGCTGGAGCAGCCCTGCAGCAGCGGGGCCCTGCGCTTGTTCGACGAGGTCGTAAGCGCTGCCGCGCGCAGCGAGGCCCCGTGCCACTTCGCGCGCCGGGCGGAGCGCCGCACCTCTTCGACGCATCGACGCCGAGAGCTGATCCACGGCACCGCCCTCCAAAAAAGTCGCGCGACAGGCGCGGCGCGCCGTTTTCCAACCGCAAACGCGGCGCCGGGAAAGCTGCGACCTCCGTCGCGCGATCGGCGCGACGATAATTCTCATCGCCTGGCACGCGCCTCGCGCTTGAGTCTGGGCTCGCACAGCTCCTGGCGCGCTGGGCTGCGCTGCCGACGACGCCCTTGTCGCAGCGGGGCCTTCCGGTCCGCGCCGCGGTCATAGCCGAGACCCCGTTGCGCGCGGAGGGCGCGCCCCCCTGTCGCGACTGCTGGCGCTGGCGCTCGCGGCCTGCTAGGGCCCGCCGCGTATGCCGCGAGTGCGTGCGCTGCTCGGTGCATTGCCTCCCCTTCTTTCAGCTGACGCAGAAGACCGCTGCGCGCCTGATGCGAAGAACGCGCGGGCGAAGCGATCGCGGCAACCAGCCATCGCAGCAAAGACTTGCGCGCGAGATCAAAGGTCGCAGTCCGCATATCATAAAGCGCGGGCCAATGACTCTCGGCACCAGCAGTGCTCGCTCAATGCCGAACGACCCCGCCAAGCTCCGCCCAGCGCGCTCGCGCCGATCATGACGAAACCTTCCGGTCGAAGCTGCGCCAGCCACTGCCGCGACACCGACAACTCGCGCCGCGGGCCTCGCCTTTTCTCGAAATGACCGTACGCGATGCGGAAACTTTCCTCGATCGCGCTTGCCTCGTCCGTTGGGCTCTGGCCCCGCGGGAAGAATTGCGCCGCGGTCAGATTGTCCGCGCCGCCGAGGAGCAACCCAGCGGCGACGCCCGCGCACGCGAAGGGAAGCAAACAACGCATCGCACTGACGACTCGGCCACTTTGCGCGCGAGCGGATGTGCTTGGGTCGGTTCGATCGGCGCGGAAGCGCGCCCCCGTGCGCCCGCTGGCGGAGGCGGCGGCGGCGGCCGCTCGCGATTTGGACAGGCGTCGCTGGGCGCGGCAGCACGCCGGTTCGACCTGCGCGCCCTCGCTGTCAGGAGCCAACGTGGAAGGGAGGGAGAGCCGCATAGACATCGGCGCTTGGACTCACGTCTCACAAGGCAGCGCACGAACCGCGAGATTGACAGCGCTGGCGACGGCGCCGCGCTTCCATCGGGCCCAGGCCCAAACGTTGCCCCGCCCCCTCCTCGACTGCGGGGCTCGCTGGAACATCGGGCACTCTTGCGGCAGAATGCAACAGAGAGCTTTTCGCACTTGCGGCGGGGCTGGGATGGGGACATAGGACGCGGCTGCAAGGCATGATGGGGAAAGGCAAAGGATGCGAGCGGCAACTGGAGGACGCGTCGCCCGACCGATTCTGGACCCCACAGTGGAGGCTCGCCGGGGCTAAGAGTTATACTGATGGTTGTCTGGCTAATACTGAGCGCTCGCGAGGCGCGGGCCCAGGTGGAGCGGAACGCCTGGGCGCGCGTGCGTTCCCGCGGGGCCGCCCGCGCCACGAACGGCGCAGCGAGCGTTCCGTCGTCTCGCAGCTGAGCCCTGCCGCCTCTCTTGCGCCGAGCGAACTCACGCGCGGGCCGGCGCCCAGCGCTGGCTGGAAGAATGAAAGCTTCCGCGGGCTACGGCAGCGCGCGCGCCCGCGCGTTGCCAGAGCGCGCCGATGGCGAGCAGTGCCCTGTCGGGACCGTATACGCGAGACGCGCGAGGGACGACGATGTTGACCTGTCCGCGCGACCCCGAGGTATCGTCCGATATTTCAGAAGAGACAGGCATCCCCGTCAAGTGAGTTATGATGGAGCCAGCCAGGCGCTGGAGCTCCACATCGCTCGCCGGGGACTTCATCAACCGCGACGCCGACGCTAACACGCCCATGGCTTTCATCATGGGCTTGGCGCTTGGCTCGGAAACTTCATGTAATAACCGAACCAGCGCGTCGCGCGCCTTCCTCCCCCCCGCCCCTAGACGCGGCGCGAGCTCTGATATTTCCTTTCTGAGAGCGTCCAGGCGAACGGTCTCCGCCTCGATGTCGGACACGTCTTGCCCGCTTCGCGCCGACGCGAACGCCGCTGCGCTCGCGCGTCGCAGCCCTCGAGCCGACGCGCGCACGAGATGGCGGCGCGCGCGTCGACCGCGGCGCGGCCCGCGCGAGGGAGCCGCACGCAGCGCGCGCGCGCCCCTGCGCGGAGGCGCGCCTTCTTGGGCTGGCGCGCTCGGACTGCCGAAGAACTTCGGAGAGGTGCCCGCGATTTGCATGCCGCCAACCCCCTCGCGCATTGCAGTGCCGTCGCGGCGGCGCGCCGCGTCTGCGACGCTGAGTGCGCGGCCGCTCCTCTTGCGAAGCGCCGAGAATCTGGTTCGCCGCGCGCGCAAACTTGGACGCCATGTCTGCGTCGGCTTCAGCCTCGCCGACGAGATGGGCAAGTCGACCGCGGAAGCTTTGCGCGTCTGCAAAGCCCCCCCCCGCGCAACTCGCCGCGCCCCAGGGCGCCGACCCCCTGGGCTGGGCGAGGCGCCGCAACTCGCGGCGCCGAGCGGCTGCTCGTAGAGCCGCCATCTCGCGCTGGCTAACGACGCGAAGCGCGGGGCGAAAAGCAAATCTGGGCGTGCCCTGCGCTCCTTGGAAGGCGCGGACGTCTGGCCCGCTGCCGCTCGTATCCTGCCACGCAAGCGAAGGCCGCGCGCGCGCGGCAACGCGGTCGCGTTGGTCTGACCCGCGCGGCGAAATCATATTGCACGCGCGCGGCCTCGGCCAGGCCAGTTCGGGCGCTCGCGCAATCCACTTCGGGGCAGCCCGCGAGCGCCGTCGCGGGGCGACCGCCCGCGCCCTGCTCGGCAGCCGCAGCGGCGGCGCCATGGAGCTGCACGAGCGCAGCGGCGGCACACAACGCGCAGAGAGCCATGGCTGCAGCCCCCCCCCCTCGGAAAGCGCAGGCCTAAAGGCAAAAGAACCTGCCGCAATTCCGCCCCGGGCCGCGCGGGCTGATGGCGTGTGCAATTTCTGCGTGCGCAGGACGCTTCGCCCATTCGGAGTCGGACCCGCGGCGTAATCGTTGAGCTTCGCCTTAAATGCCAGCGGCCGCCCTGCCTCGCTTGTCAAACGCTTGCGCGTCGCATCAGGCACTTGCCCCACAGGTTGCTGCATGCGTCCAACGCGCGCGCGCCTGCGTATGTCTGCGCGCTTCTTGCGGGTGGGCGAGCTCGAGGGGGCGGGAATCGACTGGGAGCGGAATCCTGGTTTCCCTGAGCCACCGTCAATGCACTTCGCCCTGCGCTTCAAGAGATTTACTAAGAGCGCGGCCCAGAAAAAAAGCAGGTTGCGCTGTCGCACTGCACTCTACGCTGGAGTTGCATGCGCCTCGGCAACAATGCACCGCCTCGGCGAGCGGAGAAGATTCGCTCCCCCATCGCTGCAGACCACGGGGTACAAGCTCGACACTGGGCGCTGCGTCCTGGGCGGCGTGCCCCTGTCCAGGATGCGTCGCGATGCGCCCAGACTGCGCCGCGCGCAATGGGCCCCTTAGCACGTGCTAGATTGGGGTCCACAGAGAACACTGCGATGTTCTGGGCCCACGCGCCAAAACCAGACGACAAATCCAACATCCACGGATCACGCGTGAAATTTCGCGGCTTGGCACCGCGCGCGCACGGTCGCCACTTCGCGCGTTTGCGAGCAGCCGCGCATAATGCAGCGCTCGACGCAGCGCGCAGCGATGTGAGACCAGGAGGACGATGCGTTTCCTACAGGGACGCCAATGAAAGGGACTGCTGAGACCGCGGCGTTGCATCTCATACTGACTTCGAGAAGTGCGAGTGACAGCGTCATGCGGCGACCCTGTGAGTGAAGCCGAGCAGACGTGAGAAATCGGCATCGCCGGTCTCAAAAGTTCCTTTCCCTGGGGTCCCTGTTGGAACCACGTGAGAAGGCGCGCTAGATCGGACTGCGGCAATGGAGGAAACCAACCATGGAACATACGCGCGCATCGCCCTCGCCCTCGCGCCCCGTGGCGCAGCGAGGCCTGGTCAGCTGGGAAGCGGTGGAACACGTTTTTCCTGCTCGGCTGCAGCCCCTCCCCCGCCCCCTCCCCATGCAGACGTTCGCGCTGCCGGCGCCGTCGCCATTGCCAACCTGGACGTTATTGCAACTACCTGCTGTGGGTGCTCCTGCTGACACCCTTGCGCTTCTGCTTCAACCTCCAATTGAACTGATGATGCTGCAGCCGACGCGGCTGCAACTGCAGCTGCAGCTGCGCCAACTGCGGTCGCTCATGCAGCGCACTGGCTGAGCGTTGTGCTCGCGCAGGTGAAGACGCATCTCGCGGCGGCCGGGCAACGACCGCAGGGCTCACCGTCGCCGACTATATGTCGCCCCCGAAGTCATCCGAGGCACAGGACGGCATCGCTGCGACGATGGCAACGGACACGGGGCCCCTCGAAGCCATCGCGCAGGTCTGCAACGAAGTATGACCAGTGACGTTCATCGTCGGCGCAGGCGCCACTTCCTTCGCGCGCGGCGCTGCCTGCGCGGCCACGGCGGCGGCCGCCGGCGCGGCGGCATCGTCGCCAGAGGCCGTCGCGATCATGGCCGAGGACCTCGTCTTTGAGGAGCACTGCGGCCCGTTGCGCGCAACAAGGAACGCAGGAAGTGCCAGCTGGAAGCGCTGACAGCCGCGCGAGCGCGCGAGGTCGACGGCGACCGCGGCGACGCGGACATTGATGTTTTCAGCATCGGCAGGAACTGCTGTTGGCATTCGCCTTTTCTTCCGACGCGATCTCGATTGGGCCGAGGCGCCCTGGGGCCAGGCTCCCGCCCTAGCAAATTCGAACGACCGCGACCCCGCGCCCCGCAGGCGATCGCGCGCGCGCAGCTCGCAGCGAGCCCTCGCCAATCGCAGCAACGCTGCCTTCCCGAGCACGAACGCCACTCGAAAGCAGCGTCTTCAACTCGCGATTGCCAGCTCGTCGCCGCGCAGCGCATACAAGTCGCGCAGGACACTCGCAGACCGATCGCGGGAACATGAAGGTGGCGCGACGTCGCAGCGCGGCGCTGCCATTGCCCGAACGCTCAGCGAGCTCCGCGAATTCTGCGCGGTGCCGGCGCTGGCCGGTGAATCGCAGACAACCCGGCCCGGCGTGGCCTAACGGAGCGGGCTCTCGTCGGCGGGCTCATCGCTCCCCAAGATCGGGACCCCAGGGGTCGGGGCGTCGTCGTACGACGCTGGGTCCTCCGCGGAGTCCATGCCTCCTGGCCCATGGTCGGGAACAGGGCAATCGCTCGGGAACGGGTTCGCCTCGTCGAAACTTGAATACTGCGGAGGCAATCGATGCTTCCACGGCGACGCCGCTTCGCCGCGCGCGGCAAGTCCATCGACGGGCCAGGCCGTGTTCCAATAAAACGCTTGCGCACACACGGGCGGCACAGACACCATCGAGCACGGGCCAGCGACGTCGCTGATCCAAAACCCAGGGCACGTGATCAGCGGCAGGATGCAGAGGTGGAGGCACATTGGTGCCCGGCCGCCCGCGGCGATGGGCTCTTCGCCCGACTGCGGCACTGTGCATCGGGGAAATATAGAAGAACACTGCATGCTCATGAACGCCGAGAAGCACCTGCGTCGCCCGAGCAACAGCGGCCGATCTAGGGCGCCCCGCGGCGACGTCGGAGGCGAGATGCGCTGCCCCGCGCTCTATACCTCGGCCGACGGCGCGACCCGGGGCGGGGCCGAACCAGAAGCGCTTCGACGGAGAGTGACATCGCGTCGCCCGTCTTCCCCACCTTTTCCGCGTAAGCGGCGGGGAAGCCAGCAATGATGCCGTCCAGGGCGGAATCCTTCGGCCCCCGGGCGCGCCGGCGCGCGCTGGCCCAGCGCCGCGACGCGCGTCGTCGGGTCGCCGCGACGTCTGCAAGCACGAAGTCGGCCATGGTGATCTGGGCAGGAACGCGCCGGAGAGGCCGCGTCGCGGGCGATCGCGACCCGCGGGCCGCCGCGCCGGGTACAGGACGGCACCGAAACAATTGTGGCCTGCGAGCGGGCACCCCGCCCCCGCGGAAGCCACCCCCAGCGGGGGATTCGAGCCCCGCGCGACGCGCAACACGCTCGAGCGAAGCAGAGAGCTAGCCCATGTTTTTCGGAGGAGCACTGCGAACCTAGCAACGCAAGGCAACCCAGCACGACGCAGCGCACGAGAACCTACGCGCCGCAACGCGCGCCAAGCGCGCTGCGCGGCAGTGGGCAACAAAACAAATCGCAGCATTTAAAAACCACTCGCCGCAACGCGCAACAACGCAAAGCAACGCAATGATGCACGGCGACGCGTGAGGCACGGCCACCGAACATAAAGTTGCAATTCGATGCTAGTCAGAGCCACGCGATGGATTGCACTGCTACCGACCAGCCAGAAGCAAAGCAAAGACACGCAACGCAAAATTATGCATAGACTGACCATGCCAAACAATGCAAAGCACAGCAAATCAAATCGCAGTCTCGGAATGCATCGCAACGCGCGGCTACGCGACGCTTTCCAAAGAAAGGAAAGCGGCGAAAATGAAACCACGCAAAGACTTCGCGGCGTTGGAGGAGATCGCATCAAGGCATTGCGACGCAGACGAGGGTCAATCAAAATACCCCCTGGGATTCCCAAAGGATCTTCGGAAACCGCCCATGGGGCCCGGCAGGGGGGGCACGAAGCCCCCGTGGATAAGGGCCGCGCACCTGTGACCATCGGCGCTGAATAGCGAACGCACGTCGTCGGAGCCCACGGCGCGCCGCGCGACGCGTAATCTGAAGGGCGCCGCACGGCAGCGGTTGATCTGCGAGCGCGTCGCCAGTCCGCGCCATCGCGATCGCCGCGCGGCGCAGCGCGCGATCGCGCTGTCCAGATTGGCGGCGGGACCAGAGGCGGCACCTAAGATTCAGCAAGAGCGGCCACGAGCCACCGCGACGCAGCGGCTCGCGGGCGGCCGCGGACCGCGTGAATGATGGCGGCGATCGCGGCCTGGCGGCGCAGCGCCCACTCGCGCGAACGATCGCACCACTCGGGCCGCGCGCGGCCCCGACCAGCCTTCGCGGCGCCGGCACCGGCCAGAGAGATTGCACCATGCGCGAGGCGCCCCCCCAGGCGCGCGCCCCCGCCCGGTCGCGCGGCGAAGCAACGCAGGGCCCTTGGAAAGCCTGGAGAAGGCCGCCGCCCAAGCCAAGACCTTGCGACGCTAGCGCCTCGGAGCGCGCGCAAGCCCCCGGCGCGCGGGCGGCCCGCGGTCGCTGCGCCATTGGCTGGAGCAGCCCTGCAGCAGCGGGGCCCTGCGCTTGTTTGACAAGGTCGTAAGCGCTGCCGCGCGCAGCGAGGCCCCGTGCCCCTTCGCGCGCCGGGCGGAGCGCCGCACCTCTTCGACGCATCGACGCCGAAGAGCTGATCCGCGGCACCGCCCTCCAAAAAAGTCGCGCGACAGGCGCGGCGCGCCGTTCCAACCGCAAACGCGGCGCCGGGAAAGCTGCGACCTCCGTCGCGCGATCGGCGCGACGATAATTCTCATCGCCTGGCACGCGCCTCGCGCTTGAGTCTGGGCTCGCACAGCTCCTGGCGCGCTGGGCTGCGCTGCCGACGACGCCCTTGTCGCAGTGGGGCCTTCCGGTCCGCGCCGCGGTCATAGCCGAGACCCCGTTGCGCGCGGAGGGCGCGCCCCCCTGCCGCGACTGCCGGCGCTGGCGCTCGCGGCCTGCTAGGGCCCGCCGCGTATGCCGCGAGTGCGTGCGCTGCTCGGTACATTGCCTCCCCTTCTTTCAGCTGACGCAGAAGACCGCTGCGCGCCTGATGCGAAGAACGCGCGGGCGAAGCGATCGCGGCAACCAGCCATCGCAGCAAAGACTTGCGCGCGAGATCAAAGGTCGCAGTCCGCATGTCATAAAGCGCGGGCCAATGACTCTCGGCACCAGCAGTGCTCGCTCAATGCCGAACGACCCCGCCAAGCTCCGCCCAGCGCGCTCGCGCCGATCATGACGAAACCTTCCGGTCGAAGCTGCGCCAGCCACTGCCGCGACACCGACAACTCGCGCCGCGGGCCTCGCCTTTTCTCGAAATGACCGTACGCGATGCGGAAACTTTCCTCGATCGCGCTTGCCTCGTCCGTTGGGCTCTGGCCCCGCGGGAACAATTGCGCCGCGGTCAGATTGTCCGCGCCGCCGAGGAGCAACCCAGCGGCGACGCCCGCGCACGCGAAGGGAAGCAAACAACGCATCGCACTGACAAGGTCGACTCGGCCACTTTGCGCGCGAGCGGATGTGCTTGGGTCGGTTCGATCGGCGCGGAAGCGCGCCCCCGTGCGCCCGCTGGCGGAGGCGGCGGCGGCGGCCGCTCGCGATTTGGACAGGCGTCGCTGGGCGCGGCGAGCACGCCGGTTCGACCTGCGCGCCCTCGCTGTCAGGAGCCAACGTGGAAGGGAGGGAGAGCCGCATAGACATCGGCGCTTGGACTCACGTCTCACAACGCAGCGCACGAACCGCGAGATTGACAGCGCTGGCGACGGCGCCGCGCTTCCATCGGGCCCAGGCCCGAAACGTTGCCCCGCCCCCTCCTCGACTGCGGGGCTCGCTGGAACATCGGGCACTCTTGCGGCAGAATGCAACAGAGAGCTTTTCGCACTTGCGGCGGGGCTGGGATGATGATGATGATGATGACGCGCCATAAGGGGACGGATCTCCTGAAACACAAAGACTGAGAGGCCACCAATACGCCAAATGCGTATGGTAGAGAAGGGAGAAGCGGGCGAGACGGGAGAGGAAGGGGCAGAACAGAGAAGAATCCCAACCCAAGATTGAAACCCATGATACTGGACAAAATCATGAATGTAAACCGTCTGTCCAATTTTGAAAGAAGACATGATTGAAACCCAGGATACTCAAAGAAATCGTGAATGAATAAAACCCGCCTTAAATTGAACCCAGGATACTGAATGAAAACCACCCACTTTGAATAAATGTGTAAGCAATGAGAAACGTAACCATAAAATGAGTAACTCGAGCACCTTGCTTGACTTGCGTATACCAGACGTAGAGGTGAAGAGAACTTTCGTTGAGTCCCTTGAAACCCAGAAAACACAGAAAACATAAGTAATAGCCTAATCCAGTAAAGGAGTTGAAAGAAGGCTCGACATTGAATTGAAAGTCTCAACCACGCGGTGACCCAGAAGATATGGAGGCATACAAAGTAAGAACTGAAAACGAGTGATCCCAGCCGTGAAGGCCCACTCCAGTTGAACCAATACGTGCGAGGTAATTGAATTCA
The DNA here is from genome assembly GCA_963575745.1 of Prorocentrum cordatum. Classification (NCBI taxonomy): domain Eukaryota; class Dinophyceae; order Prorocentrales; family Prorocentraceae; genus Prorocentrum; species Prorocentrum cordatum. The sequence goes on along the minus strand of CAUYUJ010021854.1, from coordinate 113,391 downwards.
AGCAAGCAAAACGTGGGATGCAGTGGGTGTTTGCGGAATGTATTGACCCACAATCGGAGTTAAAGAACATGCAAGGGAGGTAGACGAGAAGACTAGGAAACCTCCAAAGGCCGCAGGCCCATGCACCGCAGACGCCTAGAGGTAAGACTGAGTGAGTCCCAGGAAAGGTGATCACGGATACTTCCAGCGCCACTTTTCCACAAAGAAGTCTCCATCCCACCAGTAGTCTGAAAGGTACCAAACCACCGGGTATGGCCAGCCTGATTCGGGATCGAACCAGGTGTCATAGTACTCTGTGTACCAGACTTTGGTGTAGACCTTTTCCTCTTCGCAGTAGTTCCACATCCCACCCGAACCTTGGAACCACTTGAGGCGCTTCCTGGATTCAAGCTTCGCTGGAAGGGATCGCTTGACCATCCCTGGTTTTATGGATGTCCCAGCCGCTTCGTGCCAGACTACCGCCTGGGTTTGAGGCAAAACGGCTACTGACCAACAGCCAATTCTTTCCAAGGAACTCTCCGCGCCCTTTCGTCGGGTCCTCTAACGTTTACGTAAAGTCTGTTAAACCCGCTGTCCCGACACGCTTGGAAGAGTGGAATTTTGCACCAATCGTAAGTAAGGAATGGACCACCTAGGTCCGACGGAACAAGGAACCGCGCTGGCAACTTTACCGCCCTTTGGAATAGCAACGTGGAGCAGTGAGAGAGCGCTTCCAGGTCTTGTTTGCATAAGAAGCAGACCTTGCGTTTGGACCTGCAAATCTTCCCCTGAAAGTAAACGTGAGGGTCGGACGCTTTGGGAAGTAGCATACCGAAATCTTGAGCCCGATACTGCAGGGAGCGGCAGGGGCAAGGGGCGAGAGAGAGCCCAGCAGAGGCAGACCGATGAGGACGGGATTGTTGCGAAGCCACGGTATCCCTACGATCACAGAGATCAGGCGGGTCCCAGATAGAATCGCATAAGTGACATCGCCTGGTGTCAGCCAATCCCGTAGGCGGGGACAAAATGAGAGAACACAAAGTGGTCTTGAGACAGACCGAAGTGAATTCCGTTGGGGGGACAAAACCCCGCTCCATTAATATTGGAGCCTGTTCTCTGAGGCTGCCATCAGGTATGATACCCAAACCTCCGAAGATTTCGTCACGTTAAATTTGTGAACTTGCATTCCGTGGAACATTGCCACGGCAAACTTCCTAGTGTGGGGAGCGCATGGGCCGCGAAATAGACGGCGGTCTTTCCCAGTCCGAGCGAACGACCCATGTTGGTCAGCAAACATCAGAATAGACCGAATGGAGCCGATAATGGGAGAAATTCCCTCAATGATGTTCCAGAACCGATCAGGCTCCACATACCCCACTCCCAAGCCTAACTCCATCAGATCTCCGACGAGCTCTAACCACCTGGAGGTGTCGGGCTCCCTATTCCACCTCTCACGAACCATCCTCTGTACATCTGTAACACGGCCCGCCACTGATCGAAGCTCCTCCACCGACTTGTGCGAGGCACTGGTAGGTTGTCTCCTTTGAAGATACCTGGCCATTTGGCCCCAAATGTTCCACCAGATAGTGTAGATGAAATTCCCAGGGTCTGACCAACGGTTGTCGTAGAACACGGCACCCTTGTACGACATTGTCTTGATCTGTACAAAGGACATGGAGCGTACGGCAATTCCCACGATTCCAATAAGGTCTTTGCAGGCCTTACTAGAGAAAAAAGCCTCAAAGAGATTCCAAAGCTGCCTCAGAGGTATTTCGAATTCGCGTCCCTTCTCGTACATGTGAAGAGTGACACATCTCCGTGGACAATACGATCCTGAATTCGAAGGAACAATCTCGGAACTTTCGATTGCCAGTGCCCGCGGGCAAACTGATGCCCATGCCTCAAAGATACAGCATTGGAGCGATTTCGAATTCCATGGCCTAACAACCCTCTGAGGGGCAAGCATGAGTGTGTTCCCAGAACTTGAGAAGAGGTCGGGGAGAGACATGCAATGCTAATTGAACCAAAATGACTACAGATAGCTATCATGCCGAACGGGCCAACAGAATGACAGAGGCCGAGAGAAGGAGTGATGGAGAAAGGAGATGCACTTTATCAGTGAACGGACGGCAGTCCGAGTCCTGGCCAGCAAGGCGGAATTAACAATCCCAGGCCGAACTCATTGTACGGAAGTGAGGAAGTAAACCGACCACCAGACAATCCCAAGAGAAAACTTGAAATAACAAGGGCTTGGACCAAGGGTGTGCAACAACCCTACTGAACCCCGTCAGTTGAATCGAGAAGAAAAGAAAAGAAGCAGTCCCAGCTCTGGCAAGGTGATCAGAGGACCACATGCCCTGAGAGACTCCTGATGCCAAGCAATCCCAAATTGTAACGAATGTCATAGACTTAGCAAAGAAAGACGTATACGATCCCACCTGCCCATTTTAAACTGAAATGGCGAGTCCAACTAAGGATAAAACATTCCCCAGTTGAGACGATCCCATCTAGGCTGTGGACAAAGCAAGAAAGACTCCACTACTTTGGCCCTGACGGAAATTAAGAAGAACAGAACTTGATACCTTCCATAAACGAAGATTCTGGCGTCCCAGTTGAATCAAATCTGAACCAAAGGGCACTGATGATCCCACGAAAGGCAAGTTTGTTTGTATCCTCAGAGCTGCTTCGATCACATCAGGAAACGAGGTTTGCAGAGCAAGTGGCACCTAACAGTGGCGCTGTTTCCTGTCTCCACCGTAATAAGATCACCAACGTCTTCATACGAGTCCTTGACGTAGAGGAGCGCCACAACACAGCTGCCTGCGAATATCTGAGATTTATCGTGAAGCCTCTCCTTTTTGGGGCAGACCTCAGGACCAATGAACGCTTCTTTGGTGTAAAACTTCGCGTTAAACAAGTGGATGTCCTTGGATCGAAACGTGTTAAGCCCAAAGTGATGGAGGATCTTCGTAACGTCCCTGGTGGTGAGGTAGCCGTGCTCACCCAAAACTGGGATGCTTTCCGAAATCAGTGGACCTTGATTGTCTATGATGAAAGGAGTGAGCTCTCGAACAGTAATGATTTGGACGTGCTCTCCGACCTTTGCCTTAACAGTGTTCAGGCCTGTGAGCTGGGGAACGAAAGCCATGATATAGCGCCTTGAGCTGGTATGGTCCGTGCCGCCCTTTGGGGCGAAAATTGGACATCCCGAATGATCGTACTCCAATTGTGACTTCAGAATGGGAGGACCCAACTTGCTGATCCAGGGCTTCTTATCTTGTTCCCAGCTCTTTGGAGCAGGCTGTGACTTACGGTCGGGCGAGTCGACTTCTGCTTCAGAGCCAGAGGAAGAACTCCTGGAACCTGGAGGTTCTGACGATGGCACTTCCCAAGTTGTGCCGCCCACTGGTTTGACAGGTGTTTCCCCACGATAGTCCTGTGTCTCAGGCAGAATATCATCCGAGTCGGGCTTTGACCCAGCCCCGCCTCCCTGCGGTTGTTTCTTGAACCCAATTGAGTACTGCATCTTCCTAGCAATCGGCGAACGGCTCCGAGAGGCCGAATTTCCCCTGCGCACAGGAGCAGGAGGTGGAGTGGGGAGAATCCTTGCTTCGCGAGGGCCAGCGCATGAGGATGCCTTGGCTTTGAGTTCCTGATTCTTGAACTCTACTGACCGAGCTTGATCCTCCCTTTTCTGTTCGAGCTTCTTCTGCAACTTGATTTTCTTATCATTCGCAGTGAGAATGGGCTTCGCTTCCATCTTGCCTTGACGATTGCGGGCCCAACGATCTAGGGCGTAGCGGTCGAAGCCAAAGAAAAGAGGGATAGTAGGCTGAATCTGGTTCCCAGACCGATCCAGATCCTGAGAGTAAAGGGTGTCCGTGGTGAAAGAGATGAGCCCCAGTGGGTGCAGTGCGATACCGAAGTGTGCCTGGAAGCACCAGACCGAGCCGATGGCTACTGAAGACGAAGATGGAGCGGTTGCCGAATCCAATCGAGCATTTCTTTGGCGAGGCCCAGACGGAACTTTTTGTCCCTAGAACCCTGCGGAGAAAATAAGGTGGTCCAGGCATCCTTATCATACCTGAAAACGTACCCCCTATGCGAGCGTGAGTAGGTACGGCTGCCACCAGAATGGTCAAAGTAGCGATTCTGAGTAACCCAATGCTTACAATATTGAAACAGCCTCGACGAAAAATCTTCTGGATGTCTTTGCATGTGTGAAACCCAACTGATGGCGGAGTCCAAATGGAAAATAGCCCAAGAGACTTCTTTGAACCCCTTGATTTTGCGATTTCTGCGTAAACTGCATTGTTCTGGAGATTCCCCAGGGAGCCTTTTGAGTTTCAACATGATCCTGATACATTGATTCTGTGCCTTGGTAATTAAATCCGCCGTCGTCTTACAAGGAACCCAGGCGGCACCTCTGGATCGTATGATCCCTCCCGCCATGCAGTTCAATTTAGCGAGACGTTTAGACATGGGGATATGCCCGTTAATCAAGAATTTACTGTTAGCCCAAAAGGCTTTGTTGATCTGCGAAATACCCCGCTTGACATCTTCGTGGCAGGAACCATTGGCAGTGAGGATAGGGCCCAGAACCTTGGCCTCAGGTACCACAGACCATGTTTTCCCGAAGGGGTCCGACCACTTGTAGCCTTGAAAGTGGTAGGGGTAAGCCGGAAGAATTTCCCGATCGTCTTTGAGCCTGAGCCGATGTTCATTCCATAGCTCTGACTCAACTAGGGCGGTCAACGTTGCCAGATCCTGTTCCGAGGAGGCCACTACAAAAATATTATCTGACCAACTGAGGAGTGCAATCCTGAAGTCAAATCCCAACTGCTCGCAGCGAATTGCGATTCCCAGAGAAGAATGTGAGATTTTCTCCAAAGTGGAGGCGAAGCAATCTTCAACAGAGACGCGCGCCAGAATGCAAGCTGTCCCAGCTCCTTGCATCAATCCACGGTCTCTTTGGATAATCCCAGTGTTTGAATCCAGAAGAGAAATGGAAACTCGAGGGTTCCTATGCAGCCTGATGCAGCCCACTGCTAAGAAGAAAGGGACTCCTCGTCCCAATAAGCTCCGTACAACCATTCCGTAACGAATCTGATCGTGGTGTGCTTTGATGTCGGTAATCCCAACCATTCCTTTGTTGAAGTGATCTCTCCCATATTCTAAAATGTGGTAGACACTCGTGTGAAGCTCTTGTAATTGCCCACCTTTGCTTAGCCCAAAAATCAGGCCCTTGAGACCCTTGGAGTCAGTGTATGAATCCAAAACTGGAATAATGGCCCTCGCCACATATGCGTGCCCAATCTTGGCAATGGCAGGCTGAGGGATAACAACTCTAGTTTGAGAAGGGGTTCCAAAACCCTTGATCTTGTTACCCAGGTGGCCCCCGAGTGTGACGTCGTTCCAGAACTCGGGATTGCCTAAGCAGGCTTGTATACACCCCTTGAGCCTTTGGGACCAGCCTGAAACTTTAATAATAGCCGTGCAGGCAAACTCTGTGTCAATCTTGCGAGGGGCCTTGATGTCGTCCAGCGCGTCCTCCAGCAAGGGCGGGATGATGGGGTCGTCGTAGAAATTGAAGAAACCCAGAGATCGAAGCCAGGCAGTGTCCTCCTGGCGCTCCGAGTCTGAGAGTCCCCACCTCTCTCTGTATTCTTCCGCGACTAGTGTGGTACAGCGATCCACTTCAAAAATCTTGACTTGATCTACACAGAAACCCAAAATTGGAAGAAGAGACTTGCGTGAAGCCCAGACACGTTTTCCTTGAGATGCGTTGAGCGCCACCTGAGCCGATTCACGCTGAAGTTTCGTTATCTTGAGTGCTTTCAAGAGGAGCTGACCCACGGCGACCCTCGAGGCTTCGTTAAGTTCGGAGTTGAACCGCGTCCTGAGACTCTTGACCCAGAATGGCTCTTCAGCAAATCTCCTAAAACTCCTAGGGGGAGCCTGAGTCGCTTCATACACCTGTCCCAACATATTTTCCCAGAAATCGAAAGAGAGAGTAAGGTCCTCTGGATCGTGGTACCTTACCGCACAAGACTCAGGTTGTTCTTCATCATTTAGACGAGTGAGTTCCGCTGATTCGGGGAACAGACTCTGGGCGATCTTCCTGACCTCCAAAATGTTTGTAGGGGTCCAAAGGAGCGGTCTTCTCTTGAGGGCCCGCTGAGGAAAGGCCAGGACGTCACATCCGATGAGGGCATGGTCCCCAGGTACGCCCGCCCAGCAGGCGAAGCAGTCAGAAGAAAGATCACCCCTGGCGAGAGCAATGTGATCGATCGTGCTGCTGGCTTGAGAGAACGCCTGTTCACCGTCGGGCTTCCTTGTGAATTGCATGGAAGTCTCCTGGAACCTGAGAGGGCACCAATGGAGGTCGAGGTAGGAGCAAGCTTCGCAGAACGAAAGAAATTTTTGGTCTCCGTTGCCTTGATCTGCGTTCATGTCCCCCAGCCAGGAAAGAGTGGATCCGACAGGGCGGGATCGACCGAGTTGGATAGCGCAATTGAGAGAATCATGGAAAAATTCATGGGCGAGGTGAGAGAAGAGAAAGGATCTGGCATGATGGTGGCATCCATCGAGACAGTCAGGACGAAGATCAACGCGGATGGATCTCCAATCACAGACAATGTCTTTCACACGTTTTCTCAGAGATTTGTGCACCAGCACGCCCATGGCCCTACACCCAGGGCCAGGATGATGACGGTAGTAGGCGTGGCCATTGAAAACGGGGCGAAGAAGCCCATCGTTTTGAAGGCAGCCCTTGAAATCCGCCTCTAGGATACAAATTAAGCCCCAGCACTTCAGCTCGAGCAGATCTAGATTGGCTTGCATTAGGGTCTCGTCTGCCCACTTGCCTTGCACGTTGAGTGCACAAACAAGGCCCCTCACGTAGGCGTCTCAAAGAGAGCCTCGTCAATGGTGTCTTTCAGCGTCTTACGGAGCGCTTCGTCGGGGATTTCCTTGAAGGAATCATGCCACAGAAATTCCCCATCCTTGATACCACCAATCTGATGATCTAAGACAAAAAATTTTCGGGTCCGTGAGCAAATTACGTAACTGTCTGAACGATCTCCCATTGCTTTCTCCAGTGCACTGGAAATTGTCTTGAATAATTTTGCAGGGCCTCGCTCCTCCTTGGTACTGATTTGTCCACACCAGATCAAATTTTCCATGTACCCAGGAATCTTGAGATCACGGATCGTGGCTGCCGCTTGAAGTCCCACCGATACCGAACTCCACTTGATCTCAACACAGCTCCCATATCCGAAAGGGGCAACAATGTGCGCGGGCTGGGGAACATCTGCTCGGCGCAAGACCGCTCGCGCCTTTTCCAGAGCATCCTGCTTTTTAAGATTCCAACCCAAGTTAGTGAGAATGAAAATGTCTCTGTCTGCTCTCGGGGTGCTTGCCCAAGGCGGACCCTTTTTCTTGGATGGACCCTGGCTTGACTGGCTCTCCAATTGTTTTGCCGCCATTTCTGCGCGCAGAGCCTTCTGCTCTAGTTCGACTGCCAGAATCCTTTCGTTGAAGGCCTTCTGAACCTCCGTCTCACCTGCCTCGATGTTGGCAAGCTTTACCTCATGATCATTGATCAGGGTGACGGCAACCGAGAACTCCTGAGCCAAAGCCTTTTGTGTTCCCAGGACATCCAGTTGAAGGGAGTCAATACGATCCTTTATGGGAGCGATCTTTCTGTCGAGGAGCGACTCTAGTTGCCCCAAAAAGGCGTCCGTCCCTGTAGCTGTTGAGACAATCCCAGAAGAGCTTGTCCCATTCTCTCCCAGGCCTGTACCTTTCGCTGAACCCTTGGCGGCCAATGTCCTCATGGCTTTCGATGTATCTTGCTGATTCTCTTTGTCTTCATCTGCCATTCTGGCGTCGTCTCTCAACCTTTTCTGTTTGTCTATATCTAACGACAAGAGCTTTTGCATTGTTTCTCCGATCTGTAGTGCCGGCATGGCTGAGGTGTATACTTACGCTCCAATGAATCCCACTCCAAAATGAAGTGAAGCGCCAAATTGGCCAAGGCAATGATGGTGTGATCCCACCGATAAATCCCACCAATGAAAATGAAATCCCACCGATGAGAGAAAAATCCCAATGATAAATTCCAATAATTGAACCCAAATTGAACCAATCGCTCACCTCCACGGCGGCGAAGACAGCAATGGCAGCCGCGCCCCCCCCGCGGCCGCCCCCCAGCCCCTGGCCGCTCAGCCCTGGCCGCTCAGCCTTGAGCCTTGAGCCTTGAGCCTCAGCCTTGAGCCTTGAGCCTCAGCCTTGGGGCTGGGATGGGGACATAGGACGCGGCTGCAAGGCATGATGGGGAAAGGCAAAGGATGCGAGCGGCAACTGGAGGACGCGTCGCCCGACCGATTCTGGACCCCGCAGTGGAGGCTCGCGGGGGCTAATAAGAGTTATACTGATGGTTGTCTGGCTAATACTGAGCGCTCGCGAGGCGCGGGCCCAGGTGGAGCGGAACGCCTGGGCGCGCGTGCGTTCCCGCGGGGCCGCCCGCGCCACGAACGGCGCAGCGAGCGTTCCGTCGTTTCGCAGCTGAGCCCTGCCGCCTCTCTTGCGCCGAGCGAACTCACGCGCGGGCCGGCGCCCAGCGCTGGCTGGAAGAATGAAAGCTTCCGCGGGCTACGGCAGCGCGCGCGCCCGCGCGTTGCCAGAGCGCGCCGATGGCGCGAGCAGTGCCCTGTCGGGACCGTATACGCGAGACGCGCGAGGGACGACGATGTTGACCTGTCCGCGCGACCCCGAGGTATCGTCCGATATTTCAGAAGAGATAGGCATCCCCGTCAAGTGAGTTATGATGGAGCCAGCCAGGCGCTGGAGCTCCACATCGCTCGCCGGGGATTTCATCAACCGCGACGCCGACGCTAACACGCCCATGGCTTTCATCATGGGCTTGGCGCTTGGCTCGGAAACTTCATGTAATAACCGAACCAGCGCGTCGCGCGCCTTCCTCCCCCCCGCCCCTAGACGCGGCGCGAGCTCTGATATTTCCTTTCTGAGAGCGTCCAGGCGAACGGTCTCCGCCTCGATGTCGGACACGTCTTGCCCGCTTCGCGCGCGACGGAACGCCGCTGCGCTCGCGCGTCGCAGCCCTCGAGCCGACGCGCGCACGAGATGGCGGCGCGCGCGTCGACCGCGGCGCGGCCCGCGCGAGGGAGCCGCACGCAGCGCGCGCGCGCCCCTGCGCGGAGGCGCGCCTTCTTGGCTGGCGCGCCTCGGACTGCCGAAGAACTTCGGAGAGGTGCCCGCGATTTGCATGCCGCCAACCCCCTCGCGCATTGCAGTGCCGTCGCGGCGGCGCGCCGCGTCTGCGACGCTGAGTGCGCGGCGCTGCCTCTTGCGAGCGCCGAGAATCTGGTTCGCCGCGCGCGCAAACTTGGACGCCATGTCTGCGTCGGCTTCAGCCTCGCCGACGAGATGGGCAAGTCGACCGCGGAAGCTTTGCGCGTCTGCAAAGCCCCCCCCCCCGCGCAACTCGCCGCGCCCCAGGGCGCCGACCCCCTGGGCTGGGCGAGGCGCCGCAACTCGCGGCGCCGAGCGGCTGCTCGTAGAGCCGCCATCTCGCGCTGGCTAACGACGCGAAGCGCGGGGCGAAAAGCAAATCTGGGCGTGCCCTGCGCTCCTTGGAAGGCGCGGACGTCTGGCCCGCTGCCGCTCGTATCCTGCCACGCAAGCGAAGGCCGCGCGCGCGCGGCAACGCGGTCGCGTTGGTCTGACCCGCGCGGCGAAATCATATTGTACGCGCACGGCCTCGGCCAGGCCAGTTCGGGCGCTCGCGCAATCCACTTCGGGGCAGCCCGCGAGCGCCGTCGCGGGGCGACCGCCCACGCCCTGCTCGGCAGCCGCAGCGGCGGCGCCATGGAGCTGCACGAGCGCAGCGGCGGCACACAACGCGCAGAGAGCCATGGCTGCAGCCCCCCCCCCTCGGAAAGCGCAGGCCTAAAGGCAAAAGAACCTGCCGCAATTCCGCCCCGGGCCGCGCGGGCTGATGGCGTGTGCAAGTTTCTGCGTGCGCAGGACGCTTCGCCCATTCGGAGTCGGACCCGCGGCGTAATCGTTGAGCTTCGCCTTAAATGCCAGCGGCCGCCCTGCCTCGCTTGTCAAACGCTTGCGCGTCGCATCAGGCACTTGCCCCACAGGTTGCTGCATGCGTCCAACGCGCGCGCGCCTGCGTATGTCCGCGCGCTTCTTGCGGGTGGGCGAACTCGAGGGGGCGGGAATCGACTGGGAGCGGGATCCTGGTTTCCCTGAGCCACCGTCAATGCACTTCGCCCTGCGCCTCAAGAGATTTACTAAGAGCGCGGCCCAGAAAAAAAAGCAGGTTGCGCTGTCGCACTGCACTCTATGCTGGAGTTGCATGCGCCTCGGCAACAATGCACCGCCTCGGCGAGCGGAGAAGATTCGCTTCCCCATCGCTGCAGACCACGGGGTACAAGCTCGACACTGGGCGCTGCGTCCTGGGCGGCGTGCCCCTGTCCAGGATGCGTCGCGATGCGCCCAGACTGCGCCGCGCGCAATGGGCCCCTTAGCACGTGCTAGATTGGGGCCCACAGAGAACACTGCGATGTTCTGGGCCCGCGCGCCAAAACCAGACGACAAATCCAACATCCACGGATCACGCGTGAAATTTCGCGGCTTGGCACCGCGCGCGCACGGTCGCCACTTCGCGCGTTTGCGAGCAGCCGCGCATAATGCAGCGCTCGACGCAGCGCGCAACGATGTGAGACCAGGAGGACGATGCGTTTCCTACAGGGACGCCAATGAAAGGGACTGCTGAGACCGCGGCGTTGCATCTCATACTGACTTCGAGAAGTGCGAGTGACGCGTCATGCGGCGACCCTGTGAGTGAAGCCGAGCAGACGTGAGAAATCGGCATCGCCGGTCTCAAAAGTTCCTTTCCCTGGGGTCCCTGTTGGAACCGCGTGAGAAGGCGCGCTAGGATCGGACTGCGGCAATGGAGGAAACCAACCATGGAACATACGCGCGCATCGCCCTCGCCCTCGCGCCCCGTGGCGCAGCGAGGCCTGGTCAGCTGGGAAGCGGTGGAACACGTTTTTCCTGCTCGGCTGCAGCCCCCCCCCCGCCCCCTCCCCATGCAGACGTTCGCGCTGCTGGCGCCGTCGCCATTGCCAACCTGGACGTTATTGCAACTACCTGCTGTGGGTGCTCCTGCTGACACCCTTGCGCTTCTGCTTCAACCTCCAATTGAACTGATGATGCTGCAGCCGACGCGGCTGCAACTGCAGCTGCAGCTGCGCCAACTGCGGTCGCTCATGCAGCGCACTGGCTGAGCGTTGTGCTCGCGCAGGTGAAGACGCATCTCGCGGCGGCCGGGTAACGACCGCAGGGCTCGCCGTCGCCGACTATATGTCGCCCCCGAAGTCATCCGAGGCACAGGACGGCATCGCTGCGACGAAGGCAACGGACACGGGGCCCCTCGAAGCCATCGCGCAGGTCTGCAACGAAGTATGACCAGTGACGTTCATCGTCGGCGCAGGCGCCACTTCCTTCGCGCGCGGCGCTGCCTGCGCGGCCACGGCGGCGGCCGCCGGCGCGGCGGCATCGTCGCCAGAGGCCGTCGCGATCATGGCCGAGGACCTCGTCTTTGAGGAGCACTGTGGCCCGTTGCGCGCAACCAAAACGCAGGAAGTGCCAGCTGGAAGCGCTGACAGTCGCGCGAGCGCGCGAGGTCGACGGCGACCGCGGCGACGCGGACATTGATGTTTTCAGCATCGGCAGGAACTGCTGTTGGCATTCGCCTTTTCTTCCGACGCGATCTCGATTGGGCCGAGGCGCCCTGGGGCCAGGCTCCCGCCCTAGCAAATTCGAACGACCGCGACCCCGCGCCCCGCAGGCGATCGCGCGCGCGCAGCTCGCAGCGAGCCCTCGCCAATCGCAGCAACGCTGCCTTCCCGAGCACGAACGCCACTCGAAAGCAGCGTCTTCAACTCGCGATTGCCAGCTCGTCGCCGCGCAGCGCATACAAGTCGCGCAGGACACTCGCAGACCGATCGCGGGAACATGAAGGTGGCGCGACGTCGCAGCGCGGCGCTGCCATTGCCCGAACGCTCAGCGAGCTCCGCGAATTCTGCGCGGTGCCGGCGCTGGCCGGTGAATCGCAGACAACCCGGCCCGGCGTGGCCTAACGGAGCGGGCTCTCGTCGGCGGGCTCATCGCTCCCCAAGATCGGGACCCCAGGGGTCGGGGCGTCGTCGTACGACGCTGGGTCCTCCGCGGAGTCCATGCCTCCTGGCCCATGGTCGGGAACAGGGCAATCGCTCGGGAACGGGTTCGCCTCGTCGAAACTTGAATACTGCGGAGGCAATCGACGCTTCCACGGCGACGCCGCTTCGCCGCGCGCGGCAAGTCCATCGACGGGCCAGGCCGTGTTCCAATAAAACGCTTGCGCACACACGGGCGGCACAGACACCATCGAGCACGGGCCAGCGACGTCGCTGATCCAAACCCAGGGCACGTGATCAGCGGCAGGATGCAGAGGTGGAGGCACATTGGTGCCCGGCCGCCCGCGGCGATGGGCTCTTCGCCGACTGCGGCACTGTGCATCGGGGAAATATAGAAGAACACTGCATGCTCATGAACGCCGAGAAGCACCTGCGTCGCCCGAGCAACAGCGGCCGATCTAGGGCGCCCCGCGGCGTCGGAGGCGAGATGCGCTTCGGGACGGCGAGCGGGGCCGAACTGCGTACCCCGCAAAACGCACCGTCCAGGCCACCCAGCACGAAGCATCGCGCGCACTGAGAAACAATTGTGGCCTGCGAGCGACGCCGCAACGCGCGCCCCGCGCGACGCGCAACACGCTCGAGCGAAGCAGAGAGCTGCGCGGCACTGCGAACCTCAACGCACAACGCACGAAGCGCACGAGAAACTACGCGCCGCAGCGCGCCAAGCGCGCTGCGCGGCAGCCAAATCGAGCGCGCGCGCAGGGCCTCGCCCCCGCCTGCTGCCGCCGTCGGTGGGAGCGGCGCGGCGCGAGGCTGCCCCCCGCGGGCGGCTGCGACGGGCCCAGGCCCGACGCACCGCCGCTTGGGCGGCCTCGCGCCACGCCTGCGCGCAGCAGACAGGGCGGAGGGTGGGAGAAAGAACGCGCGCCAGGGAGGCACCCGCCGCGCGCGCGCGCGGGGCGCGCGCGCGGCGCCTCCTCCAAATGCAAATCGCCTGCGAAGCGCACGCGCCGCGGGGGCAGCGACCCCCCCCCGCGGCGACGCAACCCCGGCGCTAGCAAATCACCTGCGAAGCGCACGCGCCGCGGGGCAGCGACAGCCCCCCCGCGACGCGCAACCCTGGCGCGCGACGGCGCGATGGCCCGCGCCTGCGCAGCGAGGCCGCGGTCGCGTCGCACTGCCGCGCGCGCGACCTACGCGCAACCGTGGCCGATTTGTGCCCGCCCACAACGGTGAACGTCCGCGTCTGCGAGCGGACTTGCCGCCGTGGGCCTACCACAAATCGAGCCGCGCGCGCAGGGCCTCGACCCCGCCTGCTGCCGCCGTCGGTGGGAGCGGCGCGGCGCGAGGCTGCCCCCCGCGGGCGGCTGCGACGGGCCCAGGCCCGACGCACCGCCGCTTGGGCGGCCTCGCGCCACGCCTGCGTGCAGACCCAATGCCACACGGCACGCAGGCGACACGGGCCGGCAACGCGCGCCCACCCGCTGCCGAACGCGCGGGGGCAGAGCACGGGCGCCGTCGCGCGCACCCGCCCACGCACAGAAGCGAAACGTGGCGGCGCTGGCCGCCGGCGCCTAGCAGGCACCCTCGTCCGAATCCGACTCCAGCATGTGCGCCTGGCGCGAGCAGCGCGCCGCGGCGCGGGCGGAGGGCGCGTGGCCCCGCCTCCACGACCGCGCCCCTTTCCAGATCGTCACGGTCGAGATGCGCCATGAAAGCGCAGGGCCGCCACTCCGCGGCCGCGAGAATCTCGGCCAGCGTCGCGCCAGCCTCCTGCAGGTCCTTGGCGTGGCCCCTACGGAGGTCATGCAACCGAAACAGGCTCGCCCCCTGGACACCGAGGGCAGCGAGCATCTCGCGCACGGTCCGCAGCGCAGCAGCCGCCGAGATGCCTCCGAAGAGCCCGCGGCCCAGCCCGCAACGCGCCACCCAGGGGCCCAGGGTGTGCACGGGGCACGTGGCGCGGCACGATGAGCACCAGCACTTCCGCGACAGGCGACTGCCCTGCGGCCGGTTCTTCCGCCGCCGCAGCAGCAGCGTGAACTCCGATTTGCCCAGCACTAGCGCCGCTTGAAAGGGCGGCGCGTCGCCGGCGTCGGCCACGCGCACGGCCGGCAACGCCTCGCTGGGAACACGCAACAAGAACGTGTAGGCGAAAAGGAAAAGCATCGACGCGCGGAGCCACTCGGGGCGGCGCGCGCCCAACTCGACCAGCGCGGAGACTGCGCTCTTACGGATGAACAAGCGCGGGCGCGGAGTCCAATCGGCCCGCGCCCGGACGGCGGCGCGCGCACGCCTGACCTCGGGGCGGTCGAACACGGCGACGCAGACCCCAGTCAGGAGGCAGCCGATCTTAACGTAGCTGCAGTAATTTGCGTACGTCTCCCCGCAGCGAAAGAGGGCGCTCCAGGCGACCAGGTCCGCGCAGGCTGGCGGGGGCTGCATGCGCGGGTATTTCAACATTCTGATGCAGTAGGCCTCCCAGCATTTGAGGCCGCTTCTCACGCTTGGGAGCGACCGTGCGCATGGTTGCAGCATAGCGCGAACGCGTTCCTCCTCCCGCCAGCGGGCCGCGTCCGCCGGACTGCGGAGGCTAGCAGCGGCCTCGGCGAGCGCCGCCCGGGGCCCGCGCGTTACCCTATGGTCCTTTTGGCTCCTCTTTAGGGATCAACGACAACGGCTCCCTAGGAGCCAGTGGCTCCCTATTAGGGAGCCAGATTTCAGAGATGCGCCTTGGAACAGAAACAAACATATTCGTTCGAATATGATGATGACAACGAGGCCAGGTAACTATATAGAAGTGCTTATGATGAGCTGGTGATGATGCTTGCACAACAAATGAAACGTTCAACCCCAGTCCTGAGGTGCTGTGCTGCACATCTCCTATTGCTTGTCGTCAGTGCTGTGCCGTGCCGTGTCCATTTGTACATGTATATGCATCGTCGGTGCCGCGTTGTGCTGTGCCGTGTCCGTCGATAAGGTGCATGTGCCGCGGTGCCGTGTCATTATGCATGGTGTCGCACGGTGCCGCGCGGTGCCGTGCCACTCGTGTCGGACGTGCTGCTCGTGGGCCATTGGCGCCGCGAGGTTCCGTCCGCAGCTGTGTTGGCTCAAACGTATATGTCAGTGCAGTGGACTGGGGCAGTCCCTCCTTCCCCCCTCCGAACTACACCGTTGGGCCGCGCTTTCACCAAGGCGGGTATGTCGGGCACGGCGTGTGCGGTCCACGATGCGCCGATGAGCCCTGGGGCGAGCAGCAGCGACGTCGAGCTCGTGAGCGTCTGTCGTCCTGACGGAGGGCGGCGCTTGAGCAATGCCCAGGCGCAAGCGGAGCTCGCAAACCGCGACAACCTGAACGGCATCGAGCAGGTGCTGACGGAGTCCCAGCTCGCGGAGGCTGGCCTGAAGGACCAGAGGCCGATGATGAAGCTTGAGCCTGCGGACATGAATGAATTCCCCGCGGAGCAGCCCCCGCAGGAGCCCGTTGATGGCGGGAGCGAGGAGGGGGATGAGCTGAGCCCACTTGATGGCGGGAGCGAGGCGGTGGACGAGCAAGGAGCGGGGCAGCCCCGCACGGCGTTTACGCGTCGCCTGCAGCCTGCCGATGTTGAGATGGTCGGCGACGCCTGTTCAGGGGTGGGCTTGGGGGAGGTCCTGGATGCTGCTGGATTGAGGCACCCAGAGCACACCCCCGAGCGCAAGAAGACAGTCGCCCCCGACGAACAGGATGACCCCGACCCCATCGCATTGCAGGGGGAGATCGACAGGGTGACGGGGGTCATCGAAGCTGCCGCAGAGAATGGAGGCACCGTGGACGAGATCGGCTTACAGATGGCGGAGCTCTACAAGGGGGCACTGCTGGACAAAATGCGCAGCCTCAAGGGCCACCATCCCGACACGCCGCTCAAGACCGATTCCGAGCCGTCCGAGGAAGACAAGATGTGGGAAAAGTACAGGCAGAACGGCTTCAACTTCAGCTGCAAGGGCAAGCAGGGAAATCCAATGGGGGGCAGGTGGCAACGGGCAGTCAAAAAACCCGACCTCAAGAACAAGTACCAGGCGGCGCAAGCAGCTGGCCAGGAGGCGATGACCAAGTTCAGGAGGGAGTGGTGCGAGGGCCAGTACACGGAGTACATCGAGAAGCGCTCCAAGGTCGAGTCGAGGAAGCAGGAGTTCTTCAAGACGGCGGTCTACCTGAGCATCGGGAGGATCGCGTGGCTGGAGGGCGGGGGCCAGGCAGGGATGCGGGCAGCGGTGAAGTACATGGCGAAGGCCATGATACACGGCGGGAAGTGGGTGGTCTACGACGACATGACCGAGCAGGTCAAGGCCCTCTACGTGCAGCAAGGCTTTAATGACGTCGTCGCCACCGAGTGGAAGAAGCACACGGAGTGGCTCGGCGCCCCGAAGGCTGCTCCGTCGCTCTAGCTTCCCCTCCCCCCTCCGTCGTCGTCGTCGTCGTCGTAGTCGTCGTCGTCGTCGTCGTCGACGTCGTCGTCGTCGTCGTCGTCGTCGTCGTCGTCGTCGTAGTCGTAGTCGTCGTCGTCGTCGTCATCGTCGTCGTCCGTCCGTCCGTCCGTGGTCCGTCGTCAGTCGTCAGTCGTCCGTGGTCGTCCGTCGTCCGTCGTCCGTCGCCCGTCGTCCGTCGTCCGTCGTCCGTCGTCGGTCGTCGTCGTCGTCGTCGTCGTCGTCGTAGTCGTCGTCGTCGTCGTCGTCATCGTCGTCGTCATCGTCATCGTCATCGTCATCGTCATCGTCCGTCGTGGTCGTCGTCGTCGTCGTCGTCGTCGTCGTCGTCGTCGCCCAGGCGATCGACGAGGTGGCGCGCGGGGTGAGCACCGAGATGTTCCGCAGCGGCCCCGTCGGCCAGGAGATGGTCGAGGGCGAGTCGGCCGCGAGGGCCGCTGCCGAGGCGAGCCGGGCAGCACGCGGCGGTCATCGGGGTCATCGGGGGGTCATCGGGGGGTCAACGCGCGAGTCGAAGTCACGTGGACTGGTCATCCAGTGATCGCGCCGATGACCTCACGATGACCCCCCGATGACCCCGATGACCTCGGATGCCCCCCATTGACCCCGATTGCCTTCCAGTTAGCCACCCCCGTGCCCCCCCCCCGAGGAGCCGAGGAGGGGGGGTGGTACACGAGAGGATGATCGTGCCCCCCCCCGAGGAGCCGAGGAGGGGGGTTGGTACACGAGAGGATGATGATGATGATGATGGTGATGATGATGATGATGATGGTGATGATGATGATGGCGATGCTGATGATGATGTTGATGATGATGATGATGATGACGGTGATGATGATGATTGATGATGATGATGATGATGATGATGCTGATGATGATGATGAGGATGCTGATGATGATGATGATGAGGATGATGATGATGATGCTGATGCTGATGCTGATGATGATGATGACGCTGATGCTGATGATGATGATGGCGAGGAGGAGGAGGAAGAGGAGGAGGAGAAGGAGACACAGGAAACGGAGGAGGAGGAAGGAGGAGGAGGAGGAGGAGGAGCATGATGATGAGCAAGATCAGGAGCAGGATGGGGAATAGGCTGAGACGATATGAGGAGGGAGGGGAGATGAGGAGAGGAAGGTGAACGAGGAAGAGGGAGGAGCGGGGACGGTCGCCCGCAGGCGGCGGCGGCTGAGACGGGCAAGAAGGACGAGGGCAAGAACGAGGGCAAGAAGGAGCCCGCACTCCCGTCCTGCTGTCTTCCTCCTCTTCATCATCCTCCTCCTCATCATTCTCACCGTTATCCTTCTCTGTCTCCTCCTCCTCCTCCTCCTCCTCCTCCTCCTCGTCATAACCATCATCATCACCACCACCACCACCATCATCATCATCATCGTCGTCGTCGTCGCCGTCGTCGTCGTCGTCGTCGTCGTCGTCGTCATCATCACCACCACCACCACCACCACCACCACCATCATCATCATCATCATCATCATCATCACCCACTTATCGACATCCTCCTCGTCCTCCTCGTCATCATCAGCTGCGGGGGAGCGCGACCGAGGCGAGCCGGGCAGCACGCGGCGGTCATCGGGGTCATTGGGGGGTCATTGGGGGGTCAACGCGCGAGTCGACGTCGCGTGGGCTAGGCGCCCAATGGTCGCGCCGATGACCTCACGATGACCCCCCAATGACCCCGATGACCTCCCGACTACCCCTGTAATCCTCCCCGAGGGGGCGAGGAGATATGAAGCTGATGAATGAGATGATGATGATGATGATGATGATGAGGATGAGCAGGCGGAAGGAGGAGGAGGAGGAGGAGGAGGACGACGACGAGGAGGAAGCGGATGGGGGAGTAGGAGGAGGAGGAGGAACGAAGAAGGAGGAGGAGCAGCAGCAGCTGCTGGAAGAGAAGGAAGAAGAGGAAGACGAAGACGCACACGTGAATCCAGGGTCCAGGTTCCCTTCGACGAAGACGACGTGGACAAAGACGACGGGGGGCGAGGACGAGGACGAGGGCGAGGACGAGGAGGGTGTCCCCCTGCTCATCGTCCTCAACCCCCATCTTCAGTAGCCATTGGCTCGGCTCGGAGTTCTTGGCAGGCGCAGTCGGATCGCCGCATGGCCGACGACGACGACGACGGGGGCGGCAACAAGGCCAGGTACCCAGAGGTCACCGACGACATCGAGAGCAAGCTCATAGCGTGCTGACCATCAGGCATCGCCAGTGCCGCCGAGAGGGGGTGGTGGTGGGAGGAGGAGGTGGAGGTGGAGGAGGGAGGAGGAGCAGGAGGAGGAGGAGGAGGAGGAGGAGGAGGGAAAGGAAGAGGAGGGTGCGGTGGCAACAGAGGGTAAGGAGGTGGGAGGACGTGGGAGGAGAAGACAGGGGATCGGTGGGATGAGGAGGAGGAGGAGGATAAGGATGAATAGTGATGATGGGGGCGAGCAAAGGTTCATCGGCACACCATCGCCTCCAACCATGGGGGCTGCGGATCGAGCAGCACATTGACGCGCCAGAGTCATTCTCATACGGGCCTCACGAGGCCAAGGGCGCAAAGGATTCGCAGGCCCTCCTCAAGCACAAGGCGCTGCTGATTGACATATTGGAGATCGTGCCCCAGTCCTGCAAGCGCACCGAGCTGATCAGGCTGCTGCTCGGCCACGTGCAGGCGAAGAGCAGCTCGTGGAAGCTCGGCGCGCAGGGCAAGTCGTGGGCTAACAAGACAGGGAAGGCGATGCACGTTGCTTTGTGCCACGTTCGGCAATTGCGGGGAAAGGAGACGCCACCCCAGTGGGCAGAGTGTTTCATCACCCGCCCGCAGGACACGTCCGCAGGAGGCCCGCCCCCAGGTGTCCCGCCCCCCGCCCAGCCATCGGGCGGAGGGGAAGCACCGCACACGCCGCCAGCCAAGAAAGCTCGGTCCTCTTCGGAGGCCCGAGCGGAGGAGCCGGAACCGAAGGGCGCGAGCGTGAAGAAGGAGAAGTGGGTCTTCAAGTGGCACCCTGAGAGCCAGGTGCCGCTTGAAGACGACGGAGACGACGACTACGACGACTACGACGACGGCGACGACGACGAAAACGACGACGGCGACGACGATGACGACGACGACGACGACGACGACGACGTCGACGTCGACGTCGACATCGACGTCGACGTCGACGTCGACGTCGACGCCGACGCCGACACCGACGCCGACGCCGACGCCGACGCCGACGACGACGACGGCGACGACGATGACGACGACGACGCCCATGACGACGACGACGACGTCGACGTCGACGTCGACGTCGACGCCGACGTCGACGCCGACGCCGACGCCGACGCCGACGACGACGATGACGAAACAGCATGTGATCCCGCCAGGTGGCGTCGAGGCTCCCGACGGAACACAAAGGGCCCGCAGAGTACGTTGCACCAACCCCTCAAGAAGATGATGATCAGCCGCTGGTGGCCACGTGGTACGACGGGGTGACGTTCGTGATCCCTGGGACGAAGTCGGGGGAATGGCGGGAGAGCATGGGCGCGAAGTGCAGGGAGAAGGCGAAGCCGATCTGGGAGGGTGAAATACAGGGAGAGCGCCTCATCTTACAGTTCGTTGTTAAAAAAGAGAAGAAGTGGATGACCCTGTGGAGGGAAACGAAGGAGAAAAAACGCCCATGCAGCGCCTTGAACCTTCAAGGCTATGCAAATGAAGACAATGCGAAGAGGTTCTTCATCGAGTTGTGCCAGAAGTACGCTGCTGGCAAGGAGAAGACAGAGTGCGAGGTCGAGAAAAGGGAGTGGCTGAAAGAGAACGCCCTGACAAAGGAGACGGTTGCGAAGAAACCCGCCGCAGCTGTTGTGAAAAAGCCAGGGCAGAAAACAGGTGGCGACGAGGAGAAGGACGGCGATGGCGAAGAGCCGCAGCTCTCGGACGACGATGCAGATGACCTGACGGACCCCGAGGAGGTCGAGGCGGGCGAGGGCGAGGACCACGCAGACGGGCCCCCCATGAAGAGGCCAGCAGCCGCGCGGAAGCCAGCAGCCAGTGAGCCCACCGCTCCGCAGCAAATATGCCCGTCCCTCGCTGAGCCGTCAGCTGCAGCCGCTGAGAAGGCAGCTCCGCTGCATGTAGGCAAAGTTGCACCATCCGAGGAGCCGAAGGCTCCAGCCGCTGAGCATACAGCTCCGCTGCATGTAGGCAAGGTTGCAACATCCGAGGAGCCGAAGGCTCCAGCTGCCGAGCCGACTGCTCCGCCGTCCGATCCGAGCGGGTTGCATCTTTTAGGGAACGACTGGATGCCGTGGTCGTAATCATGCGAACATTGCGCTCGTGGCCGAACCTTCTTCTTGGTGGCTAAAACGGGCCTCCCAGTGGGGATCATGATTAAATGATGCAGATATAACTCGTGAGAAGGGGATGGGGGGGGATGAGGGGCATGGTCAGAGGAGCGCCGAGGAGCGGGAGCGACTTGGGGGGGAGTGGCGAGGAGCTGGGATGGTGAGGGGAGTGGGGACTATGGAATATGTGGGATATGGGTAGGAGGGTGGGGAGGCTGGCGACGAGGCGGAGGAATATGAGGATGAGGTGGGATACGCATGAGGATGACGGGGGCGAGGGAGAGTGGAGTAACGTTCGTGCTTGAACTGAGAGTGCTGGTGGTGGGAATCGAAGGAGCGAGGGGCGCCGCCTGGCAGGAGATTGAGTACCTGAACACCAAGCGTGGGGCGGATCGCGCCTGGGAGGAGACCAAGGCCGAGGCTCGGCGGGGCGGGAGTACGCAGTGTGGGTGCGGCCTTGTCATCCAATGTATGTACATTGCGTAGTTCCATGTGTTGCCATTGCATGTTGTCACGCACGTGCTCTATCGACCATGTCGGCACTGCATGTTGTCACGCGCGTGCTCTATCGACCATGTCGACTATCGGTCACATGCGCATGCGATCTACTGGTCGAGGGCGCAGTGCATATGATGTCACGGGGACGTGTGCTTCAATGCTAGAGCGTCTATATTGTCAATATTGTTCAATGATAGGGAACGGCATGCAATCACGGGTCGGGCAGGCGGCTGGCCGCGTGCCAGCGGGTGCTGTGGGAGCAGCCGCTGCTGGTCGTGTCCCTGGTGCTGGCAAGGACCGATTGCGCCCGTGCCGTGCGATATCTGCCTCCCCCTCCCACGACGACGTCGACGTCGACATCGACGTCGACGTCGACGTCGACGCCGACGACGACGCACATGTGAGTGAGAGTGTGCTAGGAGCGATGGGCAGCAACGCAGTCATTAAACCTACGAGTAGGTGACACTATCGCCACGCCCCTACATCAGACGCCCCACACCGTTGCATTTTCCAACCCCTTTATCCTCTGCATTGCTCCTCGCCCTCCTCGCTGCATTCGAAATCTGATGCCCCCCTATCCGCAACCATCCGCACAAATTATCTCAGCCGTCGAGCTCGCCTTGCCTCCGTTTGCCTTTCGCAGGAGAAGCGCCGTCGCGTGGCAGCCGACGCAGCGGCTGCAGGCGCTGGTGGTGATGGAGCCCGTGCGAGCTCCTCTGAAGGGGTTGGTGCCGCCGCTGCAGGCGCTGCAGGAGATGCGGGAGACTCGCCCGCCGACCCGAACAAGAAGAAGACGCAGAGCGCGGACCCGCGCGTCAAGAACGCCAGAGTGTGCCTGAACCGCTACAAGGCGCTGACCGTGCAGACGGACACGCTTCGCCAGACGATAGAGAACGACCCCTCCTACGTGTTCGCGAGCACCCTGCCGTACGAGAACAAGACCCCTGGCGTTACGTTCACGCAGAAGCTGGATGGCGCATTGGCTGCGCTGAAGTCCGACGTCGCGAAGGAGCCCCTCATCGCCCAGTGCGTCACCAAGGACCCGACCATGGGGAGCTTGAAGACTGAGAACGAGTACTGGACGGCTGTCGGCGCGCTGGTGAAGCTCGAGCCCCTGCTGGACACGGTGCAGGAAGCCATCAAGAAGATCGTCGGCACTCACGACCACCTGAACGCGGTCGACGTTCCCAAGGGCAAGGCCAAGGCCAAGCCGAGGGCCAAGGCGGCCGCGTGAGTGCGTGGTCGATTTGAGCACAGGTGATCGCGTCATAGCCGAAGCTGTCGTATGGGGACGTGCGTTTGTAGTCATTGCACTGTTAATGGGGGCTGCACATGTTTCGACAGCCGCAGGCTAGGCGACTAGATTAGATATAGCGCAGCGCCAAGCAGCATCACACCCAGCGAAAGTAAGGGGGAACCTGCAGCAGGCACTGCAACGCACAGCACGCAATGCAACGTCACCAGGCGTGCAAACACTGCCCCGTAGCTTTCCTGTGGCCCACGTTTCGGCCACGCCCGAAGCATCCTCTCACTTGTTCTCTACCTGCCCTGTCTCGCAATCGCTTGTTGCCTTTCGCCCCTTTGGGCCCTGGTGGCGCCCCCTCCCCGCTGACCGAACCGTTGACCAACCGTTGACCCCGTTGACCTGGCGTTCGGGGTCAGCCCCGAGGAGCCGGGGCGCGGCTCGGGCGGGCCGGGAACCCGCGGGACCCCCCCCGATGACCCGATGACCGACCGTTGACCTACCGTTGACCCTCTACCGTTGACCCCCTCGGAAACCTGTAAAAACACAAGGTTTTGCTACCGTTGACCCCCCCGTTGACCGATGACCCAACCGTTGACCTACCGTTGACCACCGTTGACCCCCTCAAGGAGCTGGTTGGAATCCGACCCGATGCGGTCGGCACTCGTCCCGAACTCGATCGGAGCAAAACGGTCAGCGCTGACCACCCGTTGACCTGGCCTGGCTGGCCCCCCGAGAAGGCCCCTGAGCCCCCTTGGTGAGTTCGATCGCTTCAGATAAGGCGGTGGGCATGCTGGGACACCTATTCGAGCTGCACTGGCGAGTTTAAGCTGACACGGTTTAGTTTTCAGCCTGCTAGAGCGGCTACCCTGTAAGTTAAATGCAGGGGCGCCCAGGCAAGCGAGCAGACTTACCCTATCCCTGACTTCTCTGTATGTGCTCTCCAGCTGCATCGTATACGTATCTGATGCTGCGCTCCATGCTATGTGTTATGATTTAGCTACTCTCTCCTACTCCCCATGTGCGTCTCGCCTTCCATCTCCTGACGCGTGCTGCTCGGCGAATGCCGCGACAAGGGCGTGCTCGGGCCGTTGGGGGAATGGCCCGCTTGTGCGTGTTTGGCGAGGCCAGTCCCGCATATTTAGGCTGGCATGGGCACCGCTCGTGGCTGCGACGACCCTGGAATGCTGCACGCGTGGTGTCGGCGTGTTCCCATCAGCTCCATGATAGCAGAAGTTATCACATTTGTCTGGGTCATCCTTCCTCCATGAGCTCTCGGACCATCCTCTCCAAAGCACCCCCTCATCCCCCTCCCACTCCCCACCCCCCTTCCCGACCTCCTACTTCCAATGCCGCCCTCCCCTATCAATCACACGCGTGTTGCAGCATTTCAGGGTCGAGCTCGCCGAGAGCGCTTGTCATGCCGCCCGAACGCTCGAAACGACGGGGCGGCGGCGATGACGAATGGGTGCCAGGAGAGAGTCAATCGGTGCGGGATGCGGGAGCAGAACTTCTTCGCCTGCTCGTCAGTCTATATGCAGTAACAAAGATATCTGCCCAGGATTTAGCCGTGCTGTGTTATTGGTGCAAGGAAGCAAAGGTACCAGGCGGCGACATCTGGAAATATGCATGCCCCCCGAACAAGCAATCTGGAAAATACCAGCAGGTGCTAGACAAGGTCCTCCCTGGCCCTGGTATTCTCTACGAGGTCCAGACCCCCCAGAATAGGAAACGAGGCCCCGTGCGAGAAGTAAATACGATAT
Source organism: Prorocentrum cordatum (assembly GCA_963575745.1). NCBI lineage: Eukaryota > Dinophyceae > Prorocentrales > Prorocentraceae > Prorocentrum > Prorocentrum cordatum. The sequence continues at coordinate 88,904 of CAUYUJ010021854.1, read as the reverse complement.
TCATGAGACCTGCGTTTGAGGCACTGGATGATGAGATCAATGACTCTACCATGACTATGGACATTCTCATGGCTGACCCATCTACGCGCCCCCAAACTGTAATGGACCTTCCATGCTACAAAGAGCACAAAGTTGTTGCCGACAATCGAATGCAAAGAATCCCACCCCCAGTGCCAGTCGGGATTTACCTCGACGGCGTTAGGTATACTAGCATTGTCAGCGGTCGCCCTGACAGCATCCTGGGGATCTGGCTAATAAACCTTCTGACTAGTAAAAGACATCTCCTCGGGGTGCTGCTTGGATCTGATAAGTGCGAGTGCGGGTGCAGAGGGTGGTGCTCATTATATCCGTCTCTTTTAGCTGTGAAATGGATGTTGGACAGCATGCGTCTCGGAAAAAGGCCTCTCGCGCGCCATGATGGGACACTGTTCAAAGCCTCTGACCCGCTAAGCGAACCCAAGACGTTCTCCTGGACAGCCAATTTGGTCTTTATTCAAGGGCTGGCGCCGATTCCCCAGACGGGAACCGCGGGGGGAGCCGTGAACTGGGACTCGGTGGGTGAATGATGGGCCATGGGTATTTGGGGTGAGAAAGACAGAAGGGTCGCAAGACGGGGAGCGAACGTGAGAGGGGGGGCAGGAGTATCGACGGGCACCTAACGTTGCCCACCTGTCGGGCAATCACCCCAAAGCGCCAATAAGCGCCCACTGACCCCCCGATGAGCCCGATGGCCCCTCATCTCCCCGACCCTCCTCGAGCCCTCGTCACCCCTCCGATGGTGCAACGCGTAATGAGACGACGACGACTACGACGACGACGACGACGACGACGATGACGACCTCGCGGGGGGGGTTCGACGCGCGCTGCATCTAGAGGGGGCCCTATGGGCTCAGTAGCGCCGCCCACCCCCCATCGGGGGCTCCAGGAGTGGCCGCTGGCCCTCGTCTGAAGGCAGTTTGGTAGTGGTGTCGCAGGCTCCGCGTGCCCCCATCGGGGGGCTGGAGGATCAAGGGGGATTGGTGTGAGCACCGCAAGAGCTTGGGCCTCGCATCGTGGCAGTCAGCGTTCCAGTGCTGCCAGTTCTGCGAGCAAACGAGGCCAGAGCTGTTCGATCTTGACGACGATATCGAGGGGGACGAGATCCCGTATGTTCTGCGAGGCGCTGGGGATTACGAGGCGTCGTGCCGACGATGCGAGCATCGCGTCCACCTCGCCACTCGAGCTGATATGGATGTGCTTCTAAGTGTGTTGCGTTGGCAGCGTGGCAACAGCAGCATTAAAGGTCGTGTTGTGATTCGCCAGATCGTTGTCTCGGGCATAACACTTCTCCCAGGGGATCGACTGGAGCCATCTCCAGAACTCGTAGACATCGGAAGTTTGGAACGCTCGACACCACCAATAACGGTTGTGATGTGGCGGGTGAGGCGGGTCGGGCAGCAATCGTACGACCCGATTGTTAGGAGGTGTCCTTTATTTGATAGGGAATTGGGCACGAGCCCTGTAGAGACACTAGCGATTGACCTGTTGCACACGGTGTATTTTGGGCCAGCTCAGCGGTGGGTGACGAGCGCTTTATGGCGCATGTTAGCTCAGAACCCATGGGGGGTGCAGGGCACAACTGTTGATGAGATATATGAGAGGGGGGCTCTAAGGATCACTGGAGACATGCGCACATGGATGGCACAACATGACATCCCAATTAACAGCAGGGTGAGCGACCTCACTGTGAAAATGCTGGGCGATGCTAAGGGGTGCTGTCCTGGGAACCCAGTTCACCCTGGGGGTGGGATTAAGTTCAAAGCTGCTGAGGTTGGCGTTGTGCTTCGGTTTTGTTTGGACTGCTTGGAACAGTGGGGTGGCGCAGCTCGTTTTTCCGTTGCTTTCATGTCAGCTGGAAGCGCAGTGCAGACGTTTCTCGACGTCACTCGTCAAGAGAACCTTGTTGTGAGCCAGGAGGGATACACCGCCTTGATACAGAGTGCTAGATTGCACAATGTGCAATGCGACGTGTGCGGCATTCAGAAAGTTCCCAAGTGCCACCTCACTGTTCACCTTGCTGAAAGGACTTGGCGGGAACTCAAATCAGTGCCACTTTTGGGAGGAGCTGGGAAGGGGGTCTGGGTCAACGTGGTCATCGTGGGGTCAACGTGATGTCAACGCGGTCGGTTCCCCCATTCCCTCCTCCTCCTCCTCCTCCTCCTCATCCAGCTTCTCCTCCCTCATCCTCCTCATCCTCCTCCTCCTCCTCATCCTCCTCATTCTCCTCCTCCTGCTCCTCAGCCCCCACCTCCTCCGCAGCTGCTGATGCCGCTGCTGTTGCTGCTGCTGCTGCTGCTGCCGCTCCTCCTCCTCCTCATCCTCCTCCTCCTCCTCCTCCTCCTCGTTGTTCCCCCGCCCCTCGCCCTCGTCGACCCGATCCGCATCCCCGAACCCTTGCCCTGTTCCTCCCCCACCCTCATCCACGCCCGCCCCCAGAAGTGGAGCCAGGACCCTTAGCCGTAAGTTGTGCGAGGTGTACCCTGTTCGGCTGCGCCTCGCATAGAGCTCTCCAGGGGCGGGGGCGGATAGAGGGCCCCCAGGACAGTGATGGTTTACGGGCCCTAGGACCAAGCGTATGGGGAATCCGAGGTTCAGCGCTTGTTTTCTGGATGAGGGCTTGAACATTCCCCTGCGCGACGTCGCGCAGTTTGTGCACCGAGCACGTTTCGAGCGGAGAGTGTTCCAGATGTTCAACATTTATGGCGTGCTCAAGCTCAATACTTATATTTTTGGCTCCCTGCCCCTCGGCGACACGCTCGGCTTTTAATACTCGTGTCATGGCGCGACTGGCGGTGTTAGCGGCATGTGCACTGGTGGTGCATGCTGTCAGCGTTCCCCCGCCGCTCAATGAGCAGAGCGTGATCGTGTCGCGCTGGGTGGCAGACGTTGCAGATAGCATTTCAACACATCATGGCGATGTGCTCTTCACCAATGACGGTACCAACTGGCCTGTCTACGCCGAAGTCGTGCAGTTCGTGCTGGGCGAGATTGCTAACATAGAGAGGAACGTTGACTTTTTCGAAATGTTCAGTGGCGAGGCTGGGGCATCGTCTGTTCTGCATCCGGAGGGGCGTACGGTTGTCACATTCGATAAGATTAGCGGCAATGATTTTGAGCACATGGGCACTGTGCGTGGGCTCCTGTACGCTGGCATCCGCTCACTCGCTGTGAAACCTTATGGCACGTGTTGGCTTTCGCCAGAGTGTAGCACGTGGTTGATGATGGCCCGTGGGCACACAGGGCGCAATGAAGAGCAACCGTACGTAAACCCCCAGGGATCAAGCGCAAAGCGGCAGAGGATTGCAGCTGACATCGCAGAGGCCAATTTTGTTGCGATGGCACTGTCACGGGGGAAGTGAAAGGGTTGTTGTTGTTAGAGTTGGGATGTGGGCGGGGGTCGCCGCAAGCGTCTTGAATTTATGGCATGGGGTGTGTCGCACCCACCGTCTCTTCATCACCATCCCCGTCCTTCCCCCATAGTCCCACCCTCACCCTCGCATGGCTCCTCCCCGCCAGCACCGCCCCCGCAGGTCCTGGATACTTGTGCTGCTATGGAGCCGTGGCGTCTATATTGTAATTGAACAACCTTTGAATTCGGGGCTGTATAGCGTACCAGAGCTACGTCAGGCACTAGATATGATCGGAGCTAAGCGCATAGTGATTCATGCTGGTGAATTTGGAGCTACGTCAATGAAACCTTTGGAACTGTTCGCAACGCTCCCCCTGACGGCGCTCGAGCACCTGCGCACGAACTACCAACGTGCGAGGGCGCGCGTGGAGGCATTCTGGGGGGGTAAACACAATTAGGAACCCTACGGGAGCAGATGGGCCGCACGACGACGACGACGACGACGACGACGACGACGACGACGACGACGACGACGACCGCGACGACGACGACGAAGACGACGACGGATCCTAATTCCCATCCACCTTCTACCATTACCGTTCTCGCATCCCGAGGAGGGAGGTGAAGGAGGAGGGATGATGGGCGGCGAGGAGGATGAGGAGGATGAGGAGGAGGAGGAGGAGGAGGCCGTAAGCTACTCCGACCCGCCACCCCCCATACCAACCCGAGTCGGCGACCCGCGAGTGCGATGGGGCGAACGTTGACGGGGGCACAAGAGGCAACGGGGGCTGGGACGGCGATGGGCAGGGGGTTGGGGTCAACGAGGTCATCGTGGGGTCATCGCGATGTCAACGTTGTCGTTGACCCACCACGTCATATCCTCCTCCTCATCCTCCTCGAAACTGTCTGCGTCCCGCTTCTCATCCAACGTTGCTCATCCTCATCCTCATCCTCCTCATCCTCCTCATCCCCCTCCTCATCGCCCACCTCCTCCCCATCCCATCTTCCTCCTCGGCCTCGTCCCCCGCATCTTCCTCATCAGTATCCTCACCTTATCCTCTTATCTACCTCCCCTCTCGCCCCCGCGATCCTCTCTCGACCCCCTCGCTCGTCTCGGAGCGATACTCCCCCAACCTCATCCACCCTGCCAACCCGCGGCTCCCGGATCCTCCCCCCGCGCGCCGCGGGCTGCAGGCTTTGGATGGCGACAAGAAGCCTCTGGTGAAGACGGAGAAGCGATCCGCCCAGGGCGAGTCGAGCACTGGCTGGCGTTCTACGTCGTGGATCACGGCCACGGCGGCTCAGAGGGAGAGTAGGGCGTATCCCACTGAGATGTGCTATGCCATAGCTGAGGCTGCGAAGACGGCCATGAGGGAGCCATCCGCACCGTCGGCCGTGCCCGCTGCATTGGACTCCGATGATGAGCCCCTCAGCCAGCTCTAGGCACAGTTAGCCTCCCACCTCCACGGCACAAGCAACGCGACTCAACGCAACGCAAGGCAATGCATTCGGATGGCATGCAGTGCAATAGACGTAATTGGCACGCAGCAAACGCACGGCAACGCAGTGCAAGGCAACGCAGTGCAATACAGATCAATACAGTGCAATGCAAGTACATGGCAGTGACGAACTCGTGCCGTGGTGTTGGCTGTCCGCGCCCGCTGCAACCACTGACTTGTTCCTAGTGAGTCCGATCGCCCCGAGAGACTGGGATGCTGGCACGGCGCGCAGACGGCAGTGCGCAGCAAGGCGGCACTCGCGAACAAAAGAGCGAGGAAGCGAGGTGGACGGAGGAGGAGGAGGAGGAGAGGGAGAAGGAGCAGGATGATGAGGAGGAGGAAGCGTACGAGAGTGTATACACATATACACGTGTGTCCACATATTTAGATATACGCATATGGAGGCATCGATACACTTACAATCAGACATAAACGCTGTATTTGCACACATATATATATATAGATATACGCATAAACATCTATACGTGTATGCATTCACATACGTGTGTATATATATATATGTATATAGAGAGATGGATACATAGGGACTGAGACATGCGCCGATCGCGCCTGGCCCGATCGCGACCCGCCTGCATCCTGTCAACGATTGCGCCGCCGTCGCCACCGCCGCCGCCGCTCTAGACATACATCTGTAGGTAGAGCAAGGGGGGAGAGAGAGAGAGAGAGAGGGCGATATAGATATGATATGATATGATATGATATGATATGGCATGATATGATATGATGCGATCTTGAAACATCATATACACAGAGATGGAGAGATAGAGAGAGAGGGAGATAAAGAGAGGAGATAACGAGAGAGAGAGAGCGATAAAGAGAGAGAGAGAGAGGGGAGAGAGGGAGGGATGGAGGGGCGGGGGGAGGGAGCGAGAGAGAGAGAGAGGGACTGACAGGGAGAGGAATAGAAAGAGAGAGAGAGAGAGAGAGAGAGAGAGAGAAAAAAAAAGAAAGAGAGAGAGAGAGAGAGAGATATTGATCTATTGAGAGATTGGGAGAGAGAGATAGAGAGATAGAGAGAGCGAGCAAGCTAGGTGCGTTCGCGCCGCATCTGACATCATACACCTAGGAGAGACGAAGAGGGACGCCACGAGCGCCTGGCCCGAGCAAGCAGTCGCGCCCCGCCCGCCTCCTGCCCGCGATGGTCGCCTCGAGGGCGCCATATGGGAGTTCCACCTCCGCGTGGAACTGGGCCCTTCCGTAGTGGGGGACCCCCCAGGCGTAGGTTCCGCCCTGCGTCCGCTTGCTCTTTCTCGGATGCACGAACGCTCTGCAACTGCAGCGCGATTTGGCGCACTTGCGAACCAGAACAATCGCGACGAGCGCAAGTTCCGCGAGCATGAGAAACGCAGGGCAGGCTAACAAACCCGGCAGCGACGGCGCGCCGCTTTGTCATCGACGCCCAGGCGCCCACGGAAGCTACGCACCGAATGCGGCGCGCATATGCTGCAACGACCACCCCGCCCCACCCTGCCGCTCCGCCCCCCATGCGCCCCAAA
>CAUYUJ010021854.1:0-77500 GCA_963575745.1 Prorocentrum cordatum | reverse complement strand
TTTCTCCGAGGCTCTGTCCCCATGACGGCCCCGGGGGACCCCCAGGGAACCTCAATGCCCGATCAGGAAAACAGCATGCACGCTCCGAAGATTTCAGCCATTGCAACTTATTCGGGTTTCCCGCGGCTCAATACGCGCCAAGAGGGCTCCAACATGGCACTGCGACGGTTGAACATGGCAGCGAACATGCTGAACATGCAAAGAAGGCCTTGGGACAGCCCGAGTAAATCCCACCAGCTCTTTAGGGCGTGAGTGGTCTAACGAGCTCGTTCTGCTAAACCCTCTCCTTCCCCTTCGGGGAGGGGGCTTCCCCTCCCCCTACCCCCTACCCTGGACCTGGAGGGAGGGTTTCGCGAGGAATTGGAGCGCCCAAGATGGCCCAATATGGCTGCAAGAGGGCCTCCAAGAGCCCCAGATGGTCTCCAATATCTTGCAAGATAGCCCAAGATGGTTCAAGATAGCTTTCAACATGCATCCACGAGCTCTCGAGACCGCCCCAGGACGGCTCCAAGTGCCTGTCGAGCCCTCCAAGGAACCCATCAAGAGGCCAAAATCTTTGAAATCCCTTGTGTTTTTTTCACAGTTTTCTGCATCATCGCCTTTTCGCGTTCGATGGGCCCCTGAGGCCTCAAGATGGCTCCATGATGGCCCAAGAGGGCCCCAAGAGGGGCCCAGGAGGGCCCCAATACCGCCCCAAGAGCGCTCAAGACCGCCCCAAGAGCGGCCCAAGAGGACCCCAAGAGGCACATTTTCGGGTCCCGACGGGGGGGGGGGGTGACTTCAGGACCCCCCTCCTTATATGATCGATTGCCCCAAGAAGGCCTTCAACGCATCAAATATGGCCTCAAGAGGGCCCCAAGAGCGCCCAAAGAGGGCCCCAAGAGAGCACCAGGAGGGCCCCAGAGGCCTCCAGGATAGCCCAAAGAGGGCACCCAAGGCTTCCAAGAGGGCCCCAAGAGCGCTCCAAGAGCCCAAGAGGGACCCCAAGAGCGCATCATGAGGGCTCCAGAGGCTTGCAACATGGGCCTCAGAGTGCCCCGCGATGGCCCCAAGAGGCTTCCAATACGCGACGCTCTCAGAGCGAAGGATGTTGGTGGTTGACTCTCGTCGTCGTCGTCGTCGTCGTCGTCGTCGTCGTCGTCGTGGTCGTGGTCGTCGTCGTATTGCTCGTCATCGTCGTCGTGCCTTTCTTCGCCACCTATATCTTTGCATACGCATGCTACTCGTTATCGTCCTCCTCCGGCTCCCCCTCCTCCTCATCCTCCTCCCCCTCCTGCTCATCATTGCCCGCCTTCCTCCCTTTTGCTCCTTCCACCCTCCTTTTCCGCATGCCTCCTCTTCTCTCAACTCCGATTGCTCCACCTCAACAGCGGATGTGGATCACTGCTGGGCCAGATGATGCTACACATCCCTGATCGGGTCAACTCGCCTGGCGACTGTTTTTGGATGGGCTGGTGGGGATACGCGAAGCGAGAACAATTTTGGAGAGAGTGCATCACGGGCACAAGAGGGCCTCAAGCTGGCCGTCAAGGACCTCCGAGAGCCTAAGATGGTTTTCACAGGGCACGTGGACGGCCGAAGGTGGCTTCTTCACGTCTCCCAACGACGCCCCCAAAGACGGCAAACACGGCCCCAAGACGCCTTATAATCCTCCGACTTTTCAGCATCATCCTCACCACCGCCCACATCACCACCACCACCGCCATCATCACCTTCTTACTAAGCATAATCATCATCTTCATCAACACCATCATCTTCCCACTCATCATCATCATCATCATCATCATCATCATCATCATCATCATCGCCATCCTGATTATAATCCGAGGAGGAACGAGGAGGAGGAACGAGGAGGAGGAGGAGGAGGAGGAGGAGGAGGGAGGAGGAGGAGGAGGAGGGGGCGGAGGCGGAGGAGGACTAGGAGGAAGAGGAAGGGGAGGCGGAGGAGACTAGGAGGAAGAGGGGGAGGGAGGACTAGGAGAACCATGGGCGTCGGGGCCAGTTAGGGAGGGAGGGAGGAGAGGGAGGGGAGGGAGGGAGGGAGGGGAGGATTGGAACGGAGGAGGGGGGAGGAGGAAGAGGGAGGAGGAGGAGGAGGAGGAGGAGGAGGCGGAGGCGGAGGAGGACTAGGAGGATGATGATGATGATGATGATGACGCGCCTTAAGGGGACGGCTCTCCTGAAACACAAAGCCTGAGAGGCCACCAATACGCCAAATGCGTACGGTAGAGAGGCGAGCGAGGAAAGGGGGCAGAACAAAGAAGAATCCCAGCCCAGGATTGAAACCCATGATACTGAACGAAATCATGAATGTAGACAATCTGTCCAATTCCGAAAAAAGCCATGATTGAAACCCTTGATACTGAAAGAAATCGTGAATGATTGAAACCCATCTTAAATTGAACCCATGATACTGAATGAAACCCACCCACTTTGAATAAAGGTGGGAGCAATGAGAAGCGTAATGCAAGGTAATGGATTATGCTTAATTGATCAAAATATCTTGAGAGACTTGAATAGCTCGAGTGACTTGAGTAACTCGAATACCTTGCTTAACTTGAGAAAATCAAGAAGTGAAGTGAAGAGAACTTTCATTGAGTCCCTTGAAGCCCAAAATATATAAGTGACAACCCATTCGAATAAAAGTGGGGAAAGAAAGCCTGACATTAAACTGAATGTCCCAAGCACGCAATGACCCAGAAGATATGGAGGCATACAAAGAGGACTGTAAAGTCGAGTGAGCCCAACTGTGAGGACCCACTCCAGGTGAACCAAGGCATATAAGGTAGTTGAATTCAAGCAATGACGCGAGATGCTGGGAATGTTTATGGTTTTGAGTTTTACCAACTACCGACGTTGAAGAACATGCAAGGGATATTGAAGGGAGGCTGAGAGACCTCCAAAAGCCGCAGGCCCATGCACCTCAGATGCCAAGAGGTTAAGACGGTGGGGATCCCAGTAATGGTAATCACGGATACTTCCAACGCCATTTTTCCACAAAGAAGTCTCCGTCCCACCAGTAGTCCGACAGGTACCAAATCACTGGGTATGGCCAGCCAGATTCGGGGTCGAACCACGTATCATAGCACTCTGTGTACCAGACTTTGGTGTAAACCTTTTCTTCTTCACAGTAGTTCCACATTCCACCAGAACCGTGAATCCACTTGAGACGCTTCCTGGATGCCAGCTTTGCTGGAAGGCATCGTTTGACCATCCCCTGAATTGTATATGGATGTTCCCAGCCGTTTCGTACAAGACTTCCGTCAGGGTTTGAGGCGAAACGGCTACTGACCAACAGCCAGTTCTTTCCAAGGGACTCTTCGAGCCCTTTCATCGGGTCCCCTAACGTTTACATACAGTCTATTAAAGCCGCTGTCCCGACAAGCTTGGAAGAGCGGAATTTTGCACCAGTCATATGTGAGATGTGGACCACCAAGGTCCGAAGGAATAAGGAACCGAGCTGGCAACTTTACCGCCCTTTGGAATAGCAGCGTAGAGCAGTAAGAGAGTGCTTCAAGGTCTTGTTTGGACAAGAAGCAAACCTTGCGTTTAGACCTGCAAAGCTTCCCCTGAAAGTAAACGTGAGGGTCGGACGCCTTGGGAAGTAGCATACCGAAAGCTTGAGCCCGAGACTACAGGGGCGACGTGAGGCAAGGGACGAGGAAGAGCCCACCAGAGGAAGACAGAGGAAGGCGGGATTGTTGCGAAGCCACGGTGTCCCTACGATCGCAGAGATCAGGCGGGTCCCAGATAGAATCGCACAAGTGACATCTCCTGGTGTCAGCCAATCCCGAAGGCGGGGGACAAAGAGTGAGAGAGAACACAAAGTGGTCTCGAAACAGACCAAATGTAAATTCCGTGGGGTGTCAAATACCCCCGCTCCATTAATATTGGAGCCTGTTCTCTGAGGCTGCAATCAGATAAGATACCCAAACCTCTGAGGATTCCGTCACATTGAATTTATGCACTTGCATTCCGTGGAACATTGCCACGGCAAACTTCCTAGTGTGGGGAGCACAAGGGCCGCGAAAAAGGCGACGGCCTTTCCCAGTCCTAGCGAACGACCCATGTTGATCAGCAAACATCAGAATAGACCGAATGGAGCAGATGATGGGAGAAATCCCCTGAATGATGTTCCAGAACCGATCAGGCTCAACATACCCCGCTCCCAACCCTAACTCCATCAAATCTCCGATGAGCTCTAACCACCGAGAAGTGTCGGGTTCCCTGTTCCACCGTTCTCGGACCATCCTCTGTACATCGGTGACACGTCCCGCAACTGCTCGTAGCTCCTCCATGGACTTGGACGAAGCACTGGTAGGTTGTCTCCTTTGAAGATACCTGGCCATTTGGCCCCAAATGTTCCACCAGATGGTGTAGATGAAATTCCCAGGATCTGACCAGCGGTTGTCGTAGAACACGGCACCCTTGTACGACATTGTCTTGATCTGTACAAAAGACATAGAACGTACTGCAATTCCCACAATCCCAATAAGGTCTTTGCATGCCTTACTAGAGAAAAAGGCCTCAAAGAGATTCCATAGCTGCCTCAGAGGTATCTCGAATTCGCGTCCCTTCTCGTACATGTGAAGTGTGACACATCTCCGTGGATTGTACGATCCTGAATTTAAAGGAACGATCTCTGAACTTTCGATTGCCAGTGCACGTGGGCAGGCTGATGCCCATGCCTCGAAGATACAACACTGGAGCGATTTTGAATTCCATGGCCTGACAACCCTCTGAGGGGCAAGCATGAGTGTGTTCCCAAAACTTGAGAAGAGGTCGGGGCAAGACGTGCAAAGCTAATCGAACCAAAATGACTACAGAAGGCAGCCATGCCAAACAGGCCAACCGAAAGACAGGGGCCCGATAGATGGAGAGATGGAGAAAGAGATGCACTTTATCAGTGATCGGACGGCAGTCATCGTCCTGGCCAGCAAGGTGAGATTAACAATCCCAGGCCGAACCCATTTGTACTGAAGTGAAGAGGGAGACTGAGCGCCAAACTATCCCAAGAAAGAACTTGAAACATCGAGGACTTGGACAAAGGGTGAGCAACAACCCCACTTAACCCCGCCAGCTGAATTGAGAAGAGTAAGATGCAGTCCCAGCCCCTGCAGGGTGACCTGTGGGCCACATGCCCCGAGACACTCATGATCCCAAGCATTCCCAGATTGAAACAATGCCATAATCTTGGCAAAGTAAAGACATTGACGATCCCACCAGACCCGTTTTGAACTGAGGTGACGAGTCAAACTAAGGATAAAGCGATCCCAAGTTGTGAAAGTCCCATCGAGGCTGTGGACAAAGCAAGAAAGACCCCACTACTTTGGCCCTGACGGAAATTGAGAAGAACAGAACTTGATACATGCCTCAGAGGAAGGTCCTGACGTCCCCGATTGAACCAGAGTTGAACCAAAAGGACACTGATGACCCGAAGGGTCACATCAGGAAACGGGGTTTGCAGAGCAAGTGGCACCTAACATTGGCACCGTTGTTGCCAGTCTCCACCGTTATAAGATCACCAACATCCTCATACATGTCCTTGACGTAGAGGAGTGCCACAATACAGCTGCCCGCGAAGATCTGAGATTTATCGTGTAGCCTTTCCTTCTTAGGGCAGACCTCAGGGCCAATGAACACCTCTTTGGTGTAAAACCGCGCGTTAAACAAGTGGATGTCCTTGGAGCGAAACGTGTTAAGCCCAAAGTGCCAGAGAATCTTCGTAACGTCCCTGGTGGTGAGATAGCCGTGCTCTCCCAGAACTGGGATACTGTCCGAAATCAGTGGACCTTGATTGTCGATAATGAAAGGAGTGAGCTCCCTTACAGTAATAATTTGGAAGTGCTCCCCAACCTTTGCCTTTACGGTGTTCAAGCCTGTAAGCTGGGGAACGAAGACCATAATGTAGCGCCTTGAGCTGGTATGGTCAGTGCCGCCCTTTGGGGCGAAGATTGGGCATCCAGAATGATCGTACTCCAACTGGGACTTCAGCACTGGAGGACCTAACTTGCTGATCCAGGGCTTCTTATCCTGTTCCCAGCTCTTTGGGGCAGGCCGCGACTTTCGGTCAGGCGAATCGACTTCCGCTTCAGAGCCCGAGGAGGAACTCCTGGAGCCTGGTGATTCCGAAGACGGCACTTCCCAAGTAGTGCCGCCAACTGGTTTGACAGGTGTTTCCCCACGGTAGTCCTGCGTATCTGGTAGGGCATCATCCGAATCGGGCTTCGACCCCGACCCGCCGCCCTGCGGTTGTTTCTTGAACCCAATTGAGTACTGCATCTTCCTGGCAATCGGCGAACGGCTCCGAGAGGCAGAATCTCCCCTGTGCACAGGTGCTGGGGGTGGAGTGGGGAGAATCCTTGCTTCGCGAGGGTCAGCGCTGGAGGATGCCTTGGCTTTGAGACCCTGATTCTTGAACTCTACTGATCTTGCTTGGTCCTCCTTCTTCTGTTCGAGCTTCTTCTGCAACTTGACTTTCTTCTCATTCGAGGTAAGAATGGGCTTCGTTTCCATCTTGACCAGACGATTGCGAGCCCAACGATCTAAGGCGTGGCGGTCGAAGCCAAAGAAAAGGGGGATAGTTGGCGGAATCTGATTCCCAGTCCAATCCAGGTCCTGAGAGTAACAGGTGTCCGTGGTGAAAGTAAAGAAGGGCCCCAATGGGCGCAGTACGATACCAAAGTGTGTCTGGATGCACCAGACGGAGCCGATGGCTACTGAAGGCGAAGGTGAAGCGGTTGCCGGACCCAATCGAGCATTTCTTTGGCGAGGCCCAGACGAAACTTTTTGTCCCGAGAACCCTGCGGAGAAAATAAGGTGGTCCAGGCATCCTTGTCATACCTGAAAACGTACCCCCTATGCGAGCGGGAGTGGGTGCGGCTGCCACCAGAGTGGTCAAAGGAGCGATTCTGAATGACCCAATGCTTGCAATATTGAAACAGCCTCGACGAAAAATCTTCTGGATGTCTTTGCATGTGTGAAACCCAACTAATAGCAGAATCCAAATGGAAAATAGCCCATGAGACTTCTTTGAACCCCTTGGTTTTACGATTTCTGCGTAAACTGAATTGTTCGGGAGATTCCCCTGGGAGCCTTTTGAGTTTCAACATGATCCTGATACATTGATTCTGTGCCTTGGTAATCAAATCCGCCGTCGTCTTACAGGGGGCCCAGGCAGCACCTCGGGATCGTATAATCCCTCCCGCCATGCAGTTAAGTTTAGAGAGGCGTTTAGACATGGGGATATGCTCATTAATCAAGAACTTACTGTTAGCCCAAAAGGCTTTGTTGATCTGTGAAATACCCTGCTTGACATCTTCGTGGCAGGAACCAGTGGCGGTGAGAATGGGGCCCAGCACCTTGGCCTCCGGAACTACAGACCAAGTTTTCCCGAAGGGGTCAGACCACTTGTATCCTTGAAAGAGGTAAGGGTAGGCCGGAAGGATTTCCCGATCGTCTTTGAGTTTCAGCCGATGTTCATTCCATAGCTCCGACTCTACCAGGGCGGTCAGAGTTGCAAGATCCTGCTCCGAGGAAGCCACCACAAAGATATTATCTGACCAGCTGAGAAGAGCAATCCTGAAGTCTAAGCCCAACTGCTCGCAGCGAATGGAGATTCCCAAAGAAGAATGTGTGATTTTCTCCAAAGTGGAGGCGAAGCAATCTTCTACAGAAACGCGCGCCAGTATACATGCTGTCCCAGCTCCTTGCATCAACCCACGGTCTCTTTGGATAATCCCAGTACTTGAGTCCAGAAGAGAAATGGAAACTCGAGGGTTCCTGTGCAACCTGATGCAGCCCACCGCTAAGAAAAGAGGGACTCCCCGTCCCAATAAACTCCGTAAAACCATTCCATAACGAATCTGATCATGGTGAGCTTTGATATCAGTAATCCCAACCATTCCTTTGTTGAAGTGATCTCGCCCATATTCTAAAATGTGGTAGACACTCGTGTGAAGTTCTTGTAATTGTCCACCTTTGCTTAGCCCAAAAATCAGGCCCTTGAGGCCTTTGGAGTCAGTGTATGAATCCAGAACTGGCAAAATGGCCCTCGCCACATATGCGTGCCCAATCTTGGCAATAGCAGGCTGGGGAATAACAACTCTAGTTTGAGAGGGGGTTCCGAAACCCTTGATCTTGTTACCCAGGTGTCCCCCGAATGTGACGTCGTTCCAGAATTCAGGGTTGCCTAAGCAGGCTTGTATACACCCCGTGAGCCTTTGGGACCAGCCCGAAACTTTTATAACAGCCGTGCAGGCAAACTCAGTGTCGATCTTTCGGGGGGCCTTGATGTCGTCCAGCGCGTCCTCTAGCAAGGAAGGGATGATGGGGTCGTCGTAGAAATTGAAAAAACCCAAAGATCGGAGCCAGACGATGTCCTCCTGGCGCTCCGATTCTGAGAGTCCCCACCTCTCTCTATATTCTTCAGCAACCAATGTGGTACAACGGTCCACTTCAAAAATCTTGACTTGATCTACACAGAAACCCAAAATGGGTAGGAGAGACTTGCGTGAGGCCCAGACTCGTTTTCCTTGAGAGGCGTTGAGCGCAACCTGAGCCAATTCACGTTGAAGTTTCGTTATCTTGAGCGCTTTCAAGAGGAGCTGACCCAAGGCGACCCTCGAGGCTTCGTTAAGTTCGGAGTTGAACCGTGTCCTGAGACTCTTGACCCAAAATGGCTCTTCGGCAAATCTCCTAAAACTCCTCGGGAGGGCCTGAGTCGCTTCATAAACCTGACCCAACATATTTTCCCAGAAATCGAAGGAGAGAGTGAGGTCCCTTGGATCGTGGTACCTTACCGCACATGAATCAGGCTGTTCTTCGTCATTTAGACGAGTAAGTTCCGCTGACTCGGGAAACAGACCCTGGGCGATCTTCCTGACCTCCAAAATGTTAGTAGGAGTCCAAAGGAGCGGTCTTCTCTTACGGGCCCGCTGAGGGAAGGCCAGGACATCACATCCGATGAGGGCATGGTCCCCAGGGACGCCCGCCCAGCAGGCGAAGCAGTCAGAAGATAGATCACCCCTGGCGAGAGCAATGTGATCGATCGTGCTGTTGGCTTGAGAGAGCGCCTGCTCACCGTCGGGCTTCCCAGTGAATTGCATGGAATTCTCCTGGAACCTGAGAGGGCACCAATGAAGGTCGAGGTAGGAGCAGGCTTCGCAGAACGATCGAAATTTTTGGTCTCCGTTGCCTTGGTCTGCATTCATGTCCCCCAACCAGGAGAGAGTGGACCCGACAGGGCGGGATCGACCGAGTTGGATGGCACAGTTTAGAGAATCATGGAAAAAATCATGGGCAAGATGAGAGAAGAGGAAGGATCTGGCATGATGGTGGCATCCATCGAGACAGTCAGGACGAAGATCAACACGGATAGATCTCCAATCGCAGACAATGTCTTTCACACGTTTTCTCAGAGATTTGTGCACAAGCACGCCCATGGCCCTACACCCAGGACCAGGATGATGACGGTAGTAAGCGTGGCCATTGAAAACGGGGCGAAGTAGCCCATCGTTTTGAAGGCAGCCCTTGAAATCCGCCTCTAGGGTACAAATTAAGCCCCAGCACTTCAGCTCGAGCAAATCTAGGTTGGCTTGCATTAGGGTCTCGTCAGCCCACTTGCCTTGCACATTGAGTGCACAAACGAGGCCCCTCACGTAGGCCTCTCAAAGAGAGAGTGCCTCGTCGATGGTGTCTTTCAGCGTCTTGCGGAGCGCTTCATCGGGGATTTCCTTGAGAGACTCGTGCCACTGAAATTCCCCATCCTTGATAACACCGATCTGATGATCCAAGACAAAAAAAATTCGAGTCCGAGAGCAAATTACGTAACTGTCTGAGCGGTCTCCCATTGCCTTTTCCAGTGCACTAGAAACTGTCTTGAACAATTTTGCTGGGCCCCGCTCCTCCTTAGTACTGATTTGTCCACACCAGATCAAATTTTCTAAGTACCCAGGAATCTTGAGGTCACGGATCGTGGCTGCTGCTTGAAGTCCCACCGTAACCGAGCTCCATTTGATCTCAACGCAGCTCCCATATCCAAAAGGAGCAACAATGTGCGCGGGCTGGGGGACATCTGCCCGGCGTAGGACCGCCCGCGCCTTTTCCAGAGCCTCCTGCTTTTTGAGATTCCAGCCCAAGTTAGTGAGAATGAAGATGTCTCTATCTGCTCTTGGGGTGCTGGCCCAAGGCGGACCCTTTTTCCTGGAGGGACCCTGGCTTGACTGGCTTTCCAATTGTTTTGCCGCCATTTCTGCGCGCAGAGACTTCTGCTCCAGCTCGACCGCCAGAATCCTTTCATTGAAGGCTTTCTGCACCTCCGTCTCACCTGCCTCAAGGTTGGCAAGCTTTACCTCATGGTCATTGATCAGGGTGACGGCAACCGAGAATTCCTGGGCCAAGGCTTTTTGAGTTCCCAGAACATCAAGTTGTAATGAGTCGATACGGTCCTTGATGGGAGCGATCTTTTTATCGAGGAGCGACTCGAGTTGCACCAAAAAGCCGTCTGCCCCTGTGGCTGTTGAGACAGCCCCTGAAGAAATTGAGCCATTCTCTCCCAGGCCCGTACCCTTAGCTGAACCCTTGGCCACCAATGTTCTCATGGCTTTCGAGGCTTCTTGCTGATTTTCTTTATCTTCATCCGCCATCCGAGCGTCGTCTCTCAGTCTTTTCTGCTTGTCGATATCTAAAGACAAGAGCTTTTGCATAGTTTCTCCAATCTGCAAGGCCGGCATGGCCGAAATGTGAATGTACTCTCCAATTATCCAAACCTCGATATGAAATTAAGCGCCAAGTTGACCAAACCCAACAAATTCGCCAATTCCCACCAATGAGAATGAAATCCCACTGATAAATCTCACTGATTGAACCCAAATTGAACCAATCTCGCTGACCTCAACAAAGACGAAGGCAGCAATGGCAGCCGCGCCCCCCCGCGGCAGCCCCCCCCCCCCGGCAGAGCCCTTGAGCCTTGAGCCCTTGAGCCTTGAGCCAAAATGGCTTGAGCCAAAGAGGAAGGACTAGGAAGAGGAAGGGGAGGACTAAGAGGAAGAGGAGAGAGAATTTCGAAGGATTACCCATTGGACAACCACGACAACGCCGGGCCGATAAACCGATCAACCAATAAACCGATAAACCGAAACATCCGATATACCGATAAACTGATAAACCGATAAACTATTTCGGATAAACCGATAAACTGATAAACCGATAAACCGATAAACCGATAAACTGATAAACCGATAAACTGATAAACTGTGCTGAAATTCGGGCACGCATGCGATGAGTCGGTTTAATGGTTGATCGGTTTATCGGCAGATCGACCGATAAACCGATATAATCATATCGGTTTATCGGTCGATCTGCCGATAAACCGATCAACCGAAATAGTTTATCGGTTTATCGGTTTATCGGTTTATCGGTGTTATGTTCGTGTCCTGCGGCTGCAATCAAACAATCGGTCATCGAGCATTCGCGCTACTGGGAGCACGCCCATGCCCCTTCGGCGATGCTGCCCGCGCCTGCTGCGCCACTGGCCTGGCGGGCTGGCCTGCCCTGGCGCGCCAGGCACGCGCTGCGGCTGGGGTGAGAGAGGTCGCTGCGCGGGAGCTACGTCTGGCCGCGGGGCACGAAAACGCGGACGCCATCGCGGACATCATGGCGGGGCCCCGCGCGAGGGGATCATCCGCCGTGCACCCAGCCGACCTCCAGGATACTGAAAGCTGATTCCTGGCCCCTCCCCTGCCGTCGCCCCCCCCCCCCTTCGCCCTCCCCCGTCAGCGCGCCCTGATCGCCTCCAGCTCTGCCAAACTAGAAGCGGCGGATTGGGTGTGAGTGTTCACGCGATGACGGAAATAACGACGCAGGAGCGCAGACCGGGACGTATCCGGCGCACGCTGCCCCCCCTCTCTGGACATCTGCATCGGCGGCTCGATGCCTGTGGCCACGCCTGCTCGAGAGCGCGCCGCCTGGTTGGGCGCGACCGCGCTGCCCTCTTTTCCTCGCAAGCCTCCGAGACAATGCTTGCGCAACGCACGTTTTACCCCCGTGTAGCGGAAGTCAGCTACACTCTGCAAACGCAGCAAACCAGCGTTAGAGGTCAAAAATAGGTCAACAGTAGGTTTTGGGGTCGTTTATGTTGATTGTATACGAGAGCCTCAAACAAGCCCCCTCGAAAAAAAAATGGGTCGAACACATGATGCGAATGTTGGGTCATATTGTGCCACGAAAGCTGTTATTTCACGTAATCTTGTCAGAAGTGATATTATTCTTGCGACTTTGGAATGGTAGTGCTTCAGAGACTCTTGGAGGCTATTTTCTTGGAGCTATATTGGAGCATCCCGTGATGGGGCCATCTTGGAAGCTCCGTGGACCACCCTTGGGTCTTTCGTTCGGCAGGACAAGGCCATCTTGGACGCATCTTCGACCACCTGTGACCACCCTGGATCCATCTCGTGATGGGGCCATCGTGGAATTACTCCCCTGTCCTACTCCGCTTTTCCTCTCGTCTTCCTTCCAGCCCCCCCCCCTTTGTTTGTATGCCTCGTCAGCCATTGCAGCTTTGGCCAAATGCAGATTTCATGAAATCTAACATCATGAAGCTATCCCTATTCCATATCGTCCATATCTTCGCGCTTGGTGGCCTCACCAAGTCTACCAGTGCCATGCGCCGCCGCGGCGGCGACATCCATATTGCGCAGCAGGCCGCAGTGCGAGCTAAAAAGCAGCGACGTGACTTGGCTGCCGCTCAGAAGCAGTTCGATTCGGCCATCGTTGTTCGCACTACACCGTCCCAGCTAGCAAGACGAGATGAAGATTGTGAGCTCCTACAATCGCCCTTGGTAACAGATCTTGGCAAAGCGTTCGACGTCTGGCAGCGTGGCACGCACATGCGTGGAGAGTATATCGAGGGTGCCATGGTGCAGTTTTTTCTCGATCGTGGTGCAGGCTGCGTAGTGTCAACAGATGCGGAAAAAGCTTCAAAACTGGGTTTAGACGCATATGGACTTCAGAAACACGTTGCCAGGTATGCAAGTGCGATCTTGAACCTTGAGAAATACATTCGCAGATGGTTGGTGCGATCAATCGATACACACTCTTCGGCTCGACTTTGTCATTTGGTGGATTCAATTGGCTTCGACGGTGCATCCTTCTACATCAGTGGCACTTCAGACACCAGGTTCATAAAGGCATCAAATGAAACATCAGTTGTTGTTGCAGATTCCCAGCTTGACAAAATCTTCGTGAAGGGTCGTGGTGCCAAAAGAACGAAGTTATTGCTAACGGAACGCTCCTACGGCATGCTTGCGGCAGTGGCCACGCCAGATGGAGACAAGTATATCATGATTACAACTCGCATTGCTTCGCCAGCGCAGGGGCTGAAGAGCAACAGTACCAACGACATAATGTCAGCGTTGATGGAAAGTGGTTGCATTTCCTTGGACGATCGTCGTAGCCATACGCAGACCACGATCATGCACTGCGACCAGCACCCATCAAACATTCAAAGCATTCGCATACTCGACCGTCGGAGGAAGCGTGTAGTGAAGACATGGGCACAATTTCCATCGTATTGCTGCGCTCACAAGATTGTCCATATTGCAGATGCCGCAACGAGCCCGAACATGTTGAAATCAACGCGACAGGCCGTCATGCACATTGGATTGTCACTCATGGATGCAAACATGCACCACGACATGAAAGAATGCTTGTACGACGTCATAAAGAGCAGCATTCATGCCCAGCACGGTTTTTGTGACGACGACGACACCACGGCCCGCCGCAACACCTTATTAGCAACCGTGGGAAGTGGTTCCAAAGCAGCTCTGAAACGGATGCTTTGCGACATCAGTGCGAATGGTTCTTGGGAGACAAACGGCGCCATCGACGTGTGGGTTCGACCAGGGACCGATGTGATTGAAGAGGCAATCAAAATCAAGGTGGCGAGTTGTTTGACAGAGGCTTTCATGAGCTCACAGTGGAAGGTGTTTAATCCGAAAAAGATGGCCAAAGGCGGAACAGCATTATGTGAAGTTTGCCTGCCACTTCTATGCTGCAACGTCCTCCCCCGAGCGTGGAACGAGCTCTGCGCGCGCCAGAAGAACCGAGGGAGAGACGCCATTCGCCAAGATCCCGACGCACTTCCACTCGAGGGAGACGACGGTTGCGGCGACGTCCTGGGTGGCGCCGCTGGCCTAGGGGCCGATGGGGCCTCGCTGGCGGCTGAGTTCGTTGGGAAAAACCCAAAGAGCCGAGGCATCGCAAACGATTTCTTGAACCCCAAGGGCGACGACCCGATGAAACCTCGCGGAGCAGCATACGTTCTCCGAACCATCTACACGGTAGTCGACGGCCTCCACAAGCATTGTTTTACAGTGAATGGGACAGCTTGGCGGGTAAAGCAAGAGGCGGCTGCAGCTCGAAAGTTGGCGGCAGCTGGCGGCGGTGCGGCCTACGACCAACAACAACTTCTTCGAGATTATCCGGCCCTTACGCGCGCCCGACTCGAACCAGAACTGAAAGCCCTGCATCGGATCAACAGCCTCCTCGTCTATTGTGCCGCCGCCAGAGTGCACAGTCGAGCTGAATGCAAACGCGTTCATGGGCTTCTCGCAGTGCGGGGCACGCATCGTCAAGGAGTTGTCGGATCCGCACTCTCGCCCAGCATGGAAAGTACTTCTGACAGCAGAACACCCCGAGCTGGCAGGTCCTCTCAAGCAAGAGCTCCGCGACAACCCCCACTTGTTCGATTCTTGGAGTAAGAAGTTCATGAAGTACAACGACCTGGAGACATTCGAGACGAGGCTGAAGCTGGTCTTGCACCTCGAGCTGCTCCGCATGGACACGCTCGACATGGAGAACGACAATGCGCAGCTCAGGCGTCTGGAGCACT
Source organism: Prorocentrum cordatum (assembly GCA_963575745.1). Classification (NCBI taxonomy): domain Eukaryota; class Dinophyceae; order Prorocentrales; family Prorocentraceae; genus Prorocentrum; species Prorocentrum cordatum. The sequence goes on along the minus strand of CAUYUJ010021854.1, from coordinate 62,610 downwards.
CGCGCGTGCAGTGCGCGAAGGATGACCTGTCGGGGCTGTCTGGTAAGCGGGTGCGCCAGCAGACTCGGTCGCAGAGCTTCGCCACAAAGGTTGGAGGCGACGTCTCCTCACAGTCGCGCGCTGTCCCCGAGCATGAGCCTGCGGAAGGGGACCCCGATGCTCATGATCAGCGCAAGCGCGGCAGTGGCGGGGGGGCTTGGCGGTGCTTCGTCCGTTGCCAGCACTCGAACGACTTGTCCGAAGTCGCGAAGCTATACAGAGAGTTGAAGGCTCGCCTTGGCGACGACTTCCTAGACGAGTGCATGCGAGAGGGCAAGAAAGCGGCTGAGCTACGTCGTCAGCCTGGCTTCGAGGGGAATTCGTTCGGCCCTTCAGCGAAAGAGGTCTCTCGCTACAACCAGAAGCGGGCCAGGCTTGCCAGGAGATCGGCATTGCCTGACAATCCAGACGGGATCGAGGAGAGCATGGCGCTCATGGAGAGGTCGGAGGCCTTCAACCACGACGCGGCGGAAGCGCTGCGACTCGCCAAGTACCTCGACCTGGACATCGCCACGAAGAAGCGCGAAGCAATACGGTCGGACCTGCAGTGCATCAGAGAGTACGCCAAGGCCAACGAGACCACCACCAGGGACCAGCTCGCCTCGGCAGCGCCGAGCATCAATGCGATCAGAACTTCTTTTCAAGCAGTACCGCCTCCATTTCATGGCGTCTCCCACGCTTCAGCTACGAAGGAAGGCGTTGTTCGTCATGCGGATGGGCTCCTTACATACGCTGAACAACTCGGTAAGCGACACCATAGTCTTCTACGCGCACTCGACACCGATTGGGACAAACAGCACCGATTCCACGACGTGCCAGAGAAGTCTAAGCACGAATCGTCCGATGACGAGGACTCAGACAAGGAAGCTCTGCCGTGCAGCCGACTTGGTATGTGCATACACACAGAAGTCGGTAAGCATATGTGGTCTTTTCGGAACCAGATCATCCGCTTTATGAAAAACACTATACCTGTTGCAGAAGTTCGGGCCCGAGAGAAGTTGAAACAAGGCCACATGTTCATCAAGCTCGTGAGTTCTGTGCCCGAGGGGTCGGCTGATATCGCAGACTTCTACGGCCTCGAGGAGCGGACGATCATCCTGCACATCTCCACGCACGACTGGTCCCCGTACCAGAGCCACCTGCAGCCGATGAGCACGGCCACCGAGGATGAGGCCGTGGACGCCGCGGTGGCCGACGGCGAGATGGCTTTGAAGGCTTGAGCCTTGGGGCCCGAATGAGGGGGGGGAGGAGGGAGGAGATAGGGAGGGAGGAGGTAGGGAGGAAGGAAGATGAGCCGGAGGAGGAAGGTTGGAGGACTGAGGAGCGGGAGGAGGATGGATGGAGGGAGGGAGGGAGGCAAAAGGAGGAGGAGGACTAGGACCTAGGAGGAGGAGGAGGAGTGGGAAGACGAGTCGAGTTTCTTTTTTCGGAGGCGAGCTCGCATCAAGAGGTTTAGTTGAAGAGCAGTGGTCTTAACTCGTGTAAGCACACGCTAACGAACGATGTTTCCCATAACAGCACGTCCAAGAATGTGCCGCACACCGATAACGCACGCATGCATGAGCGACCAGCGTAGACCGTATACGCCAGTACAACACGGAGTCAAACATGTAGGTGATTGCGCACAACAGTATTGTATCGCATAATGTATATCAAGGCGTTTGTACATATGTACTCATACACCTGGTAGGCATGTATACGTAATGTGTACACGTATCAACGGACGCAGTACTTACATACTTACACGCACTTCCGATACACGTATTCTTGACGCTTCGCGTATCCCCGCCAACCCACCCAGCAACGATGCCCTGGCGAGTTGAGGTGTTGTTGTGAAATGTTCTCGGAGGCCTCTTGGAGCCATCTTGGGACTCTCTTGGGGTCCTGTTGGCCCCCCTCTTGGGGCCGTGTTAGGGCCCTGTCGGGGCTCCTATTATTTTTGGGGCGTGTGTGAGAGGTCTCTTGGGGCAGTCTTGGGCACCACGGCTCAAAAGATAGGGGCGGGTAACGTATTCAGCCCCCCCCCCATCGGAGGTTCAAAAAGGGCATCTTCGCGCCCTCTTGGGCCGCTGTTGGTGCGCTCTTAGCACTAACTATTGGGGTCTCTTGGGACCCCCTTGGGCCCTCTTGGGGCTCTCTTGGGCCATCATGGATATTGGGGCCATCTTGAAGCCTCCGAGGCCTATCGGAAGCTAAGCGGCGCTAATGCAACAATTGTTGATCTTCTTTGAGCTTTGGAATCATTTGAATCATTTTGGCCTCCTGGGGAGGGGGGAACTAATTGGAGGGATCGGCGGGCACTTGAAGCCGTCTTGGGACTGGCTTGGGGCCTTTTGGAAGTATGTCGGAGGCGATCTTGAGCCACCTTGAACTACCTTGAGCCATCTTGGAGGCCATCTTGGGGTCTCTGAGGCCCTCTTTGGCAGCTTTGGGCCATCTTGGGGGTTCTGGCGCCCCCGTCACCCACCCTCCTAACCCCAGGGGAGGGGCTATGGGGGAGGGGCAAACCCTCCCCCGAGCAGGGGCAGGAGGGGTTGCGGAACGAGAGAAGACAACGTTCGTTAAACCACCTACGCCCAGAGGGCTGGTGGGAATTCAAGTGTACCCGCGTATTCACATGTCCATCACGGTTAGGAATACATCCAAGCTTGCGCAAATGATACAGACATCTCTGTAAAACACATGTACAACGTACACAAGTCACAAGTGCATGTCCATGGTCTTGCCATTGTTGTGAACTGACGGGGTGTCGCCATTCACGCAGCTGCGTTAATTAAGATGCGGAGAGGCACCGCCCTGCGTCCAGTTCGGACCTGTCGCCGTCGTCGTCGTCGTCGTCGTGGTCAACACCGTCGCCATCGTAGTCGCCGCCGCCGCCGCCGTCGCCGTCGTCGCCGCCGTCGTCGCCGTCACCGCCGTCGCCGCCGCCGTCCTCGTCGCCGTCGTTGCTGTCGCCGCCACCGCTGCCGCCGTCGCCGCCGCCCCCATCGCTGTCGTCGTCGTCGTCGTCGTCGTCGGCGTTGTGGTCGCTGTCGTCGTTGGCGCCTGCGCGTAAATGTTTCGGTTGTAAGAAGCAGTGAACGCTGTGTAGGGCATGTGATTTTGCACGCGCCGCGCAGCAAACGTGCGCGGCGCCGCTCGGCGACGGTGCGGCCAACGCGGACGCCATTGCGATGGTTTCCCAGTGCGACCCCAAGGGGAAGCACGCGACCTTACGGGGAAGCACGCATGGCCTACTTTGGCAGAACCTGGGGCTCCTTGGGGGGGGCACGCGCCGTCGCTTTGGCAGATCTAGTCGGTTCGGCAGATCTTGCCCCCAATGCCGCATTGGCTCATCTGCGGGGTCGCCGAGCCGCCGCTCGAGTCGGCGCGCCTGGCGGTCAAGGCAACGAAGGCCGATGAGGACACGGCCAGATCGCGCAACGATCGCGAGTTCGCGCTCGGTGGGAAGGGGCGCTGAGGACATCCGCCATGCGCTTAAGACTGGCGAGGACGTTTCAAAGGCGTGTTACGGGAGCACAGCAGAGCAGAGGCTTGTCGGAGCGCAGCTGTCGGGGGCCGCCGATCAAACATGCCCCGCATAGCGGCGCATCCGCCGCAGCTCAAAGGCGCCATTTCGCGCGGCCAAACTCGCCGCGCCCGCCGCGAAGGCAGGCGCGGGCCACAGACCGCGTGCAGTGGACAGGGCACAAGTCCTTGGTTACTGTCACGCGGCCCACGTGGCCCGATACGTTGGACGATCGCCTGGCGGCGATCATGGAGCAGAAGAAGAAGCGCACCGAAGCAGACCGCGGACCCCCACCCCCTCCATTCCACCCACCCCGCCACCCGCCCCGCGCGCGACAACCCACCCGTCTCGCGCTCGGTACCATCGCCGCGTCCCTGCCGCCGCCTGCGCTTGCCACTTCGCGCGACCAAACGCGTCGCGCCCGCCCCCGCAGCGCGGCGCGACGCCCGTTTACGATCGTTGTCCCGGGGGGAGGGGGGATGTTGTGCATCTGTCGGGCCTAGCCGACGTGCCATCGCAGGCAGGAAGGATCGGCATCGCGACGGCCGCGCGGCTCGAGAGTCTCGGGTAAGCCGAGAGGCATCTTCCTCTTCCTCTTTCTCTTCTTGGCCCGCCTCACTCCACCATCTCCTGCTCTGCGCGCCCCTGCTCCCGTCGCCGCGCCACCCCGTGTCTTCGCCCGACTTCTCCTCCTGCGCCCGCGAGCGGGCCACGGGGCAGAAGCAGCCGCAAGCAGCGATCGCAAGCCAGCAATCCACCACCCGCACAAGCAGCCAGCAAGCCAGCAGCCACAAGCAGCCGCAAGCTATGAGCGCAGCGAGCAAGCGAGCGCAATCAGCCACAAGCCACAACCAGCCGCAAGCAGCGAGCGTATGCCAGCAAGCCGCGAGCAGCGAACGTAAGCCAGTAAGCCAGCAAGCCGCGAGCCCGCGAGCGAGCCACACGCCACAATCAGCCGCAAGCAGCGATCGTAAGCCAGCAAGCCAGCAGCCACAATCAGCCACACGCAGCGATGAATGCGGTCAAGGGGTCACCTTCTCCTGCCCCTTTCCACGCACCCGTCGACCGCGCAACTAAACCCTTGTTTAGTCGGCCGCGGAAAGTGAGGGGTCGTCGATACATCGCCCTTGGTTCGCTCTTCTCCACTTAGACAACCCTCCACTCCATGGCGCACGTATTCGCGAGCGCGCGTGGGTCACCATGCAGTTGCACATGATCCAACCCCGTTCGACATGCATCGCCTTCGCCAGCACGTTCCGCGCCGCGACGCCGCGTGCGCATCAATATTGGCGCACGCTCGGGACGCAGATAATATCCACGGGGTTAACACCCACGCACACTATTATGTTTCACGTGTCGCTCACAGAACATGGGCATTGCATAACGTGTTTTCCCAACCATCCTGTGGTGTTGGGTCATCGGTTTGAAGAGACGTCGCGCCGCGTTCCTCCTCTCCTCTCCTCTCGTCCTCCCCATCTTCCCTCTGCCCATCACCATCATCATCATTATCGTCATCATCATCTCTATCATCATCATCATCACAGATTTCGGCACCGCCCCATTTTGTTATACCCATCACACGTTTCGTGGGCACATAGGGAGCTCCACCGAAGGTCCCAGTGGCGCAGCCCGCATGGCGGCGCCGCACCATTTTGGCACACCCCTCATTCGTTTCGTGGCCCCATAGGGAGCTCCATTTAAGGTCGCAGTGGCGCAGCCCGCAGGGCGGCGCCGCCCCATTGTGGCCAACCCCTCACACGTTTCGTGCCCCCATAGGGAGCTCCACCTAAGGTCCCAGTGGCGCAGCCCGCATGGCGCCGCCGCCCCATTTTGGCACACCTTTCACGCGTGTCGTGGCCCCATGGGGAGCTCCATCTAAAGTCCCAGTGGCGCAGCCCGCATGGCGGCGCCGCCCTATTTTTGGCACACACGCCCCACACGCGTCGTGGCCCCAAAGGGAATTCCACCTAAGGTCGCAGTGGCGCAGCCCGCATGGCGCCGCCGCCATATTTTGGCACACCCCTCACACGTTTCGTGACCACATAGGGAGTCCCACCTAAGGTCCCAGTGGCGCAGTCCGCATGGCGGCGCCGCCCCATTTTGGTACACCCCTCACTCGTTTCGTGGCCTCAGAGGGAGCTCCATTTAAGGTACTCGTGGCGCAGTCCGCGTGGCGGCGCCGCCTCATTCTGGCAGACCCCTTCACAAGTTTTGTGGCCCCATAAGGACCTCAACGACCTAAGGTTCCAGTGGCGCAGTCCGCATGGCGGCGCCGCCCCATTGCGCCACCCCCCTCACATTTTCCTGGCCCCATGGGGAGCTCCACCTAAGGTCCTAGTGGTGCAGTCCGCATGGCGGCGCCGCCTCATTTTGGCACACCCCTCACATTCTTCGTGCCCCCATAGGGAGCTCCACCCAAGGTCCCAATGGCGCAGTCCGCATGTAAGCGTTCCCTTCGTTTCGCTCCACCGAAGGCCCCAGCGGCCCATGTGTTTTTTTTGCGCCCCGCCACACATGTCGGCACACCCCTCACACGTTTCGTGGCACCATTGGGATCGCCACCGAAGAAGATATTCACGATTGCGGTACTCACAACTGCACGTGGTTGGGTCCTCCGCCAAGAGAAGTTGTCTTGTACTGATTCGGTTGGCACAATAGGCACGCGCGCTTAATGCTTTTAGCAACGCTGCGTGGTGCATGTTCTAGACGTTGCGCATTCGAACACCACGCACGCTCTGTTAATACGTTGCACTATGTGCGCGCGCACATGTGTTCGCTTCCAGTAGTGAGGTAGTGCGCATGCTGCGCGTATGTCACATCGTACATACATGCTCATTCACAAATGTAAGCTGTGCGTGTCGTTATAGAGATTGGTTAGCGAAGTGCTTAATTTACACCTAAGACCGCTGCTCTTCAATGTTAGTAGGGGGCGGTGAGGAGGAAGGGATGATGGGGGAGGGGGGGGGGGGGGGAGGGGGAGGATATGGGGCATAATGAGGGCCCAGGTTTTTGGTTTCCGTTTGTGTTTTTGAATGTGATCAGAAGTGAGCTGTTTTCAAAATTTTCCTGTATACGGGGGTTGAGTTTTGAGGTCGATCCAAATGTGTTACGCATCATCAGGCAACCGGAAGATTTCATCCAACCTTGTGGATTTTCAGCGTCGAGGAGATGGAGATGACTAATATTGTGTGGAAAGCTTCTTGGTTGGAGATCTGCACTCATAAACGACGGCTCGCTGGTTTGATCCCTGGCCTCGTGTTGGTGAAAGCTTACGGTCCTCAAGATGGCGTTGTGGTGTGGCCTCCTCCGCCCACGAAGCGCGTGAAGGCGACCGACGCAGGGGCTGGTCGGGCTGGTCCTGCTCACGGTGGGCTTGCTCGTGGCAAAGGTCGTGGCCGCGGCCGCGGTCGCGCTGGGTTTCCTGCTGCTCTCGGCGACGCACCTGCCCCGCTCGCGCTGGTCGACGGGCCTGCCGACAGCGACAAGGAGTCGTCGAGGGGCGAGTCTCGGTCCGAACCAGATGCGAGCTCTTCCACTTCCAGTTCGAGTACTTCGGCTTCCAGCAGGGGGTCGTCCGATACAGATGGCGAGGACGCTAGGTGCACGGAAATGCTACTTGAACATCGTTTCGTCGAAGCCCGATGTCGGACTTGATTAAGGGGTGATGGGAGAATTTCCAGGTGGGTTCTTGGGAGTGCAAACGGTTGTTGTTTTGAGACATCACGTTTCGACGATGTTGTGTTTCCGGCAACATGCTCCGTTGGCAGGATTATGCTGCTGGCGGCCATGGCAGCGACGATGGTCACGGTGGCGACGGTGGGCTTCCAGGAGGTGATGACGATGGCGTGCTTGTTCCTGGCGGCGATGATCCTCCAGGGGGCGCTGGCGGCGTTGCTGGCGGAGCGCCCCCGCCACCACCGCCACCGCCACCGCCTGGGCATGCGGCAGGTGATCGCGAAGATGCTTTGCAGAGGGTTTTCACACCGCACGGCTTCATCTCGTTTTACCGCGGCGGCTTCTTCGTTGCCCAGTGCACCAGGCCAGGCCACGTCAAGTGCTCTTTGCAGCGCCCGGCGTTGCCATTCATGGGCGCACAACGCGGCCAGCGCTTGGGCCAGGGTCGGCCTATGGCTCGCCTGGGGGCCTGGCTGGACCACCCATGCGACAACAAGGAGCAGCACGTCAGGTACCAGCCGACCTTGGCAGAGCGCCAGGCCAAGCGCCGCCAGTTCCAGGACGCTGGGCCGCTCATGGCGCATATGCTCGGGTTCGAGCGCGTTCGCCGCGACGGCGAGCCAGAGGAGCCGCCAGAGATCAATTAGGTCCAGGCGGGATTGTATTGAAGGAACGTTCTGTAAACGAATGCCGCTCTCCTCTGCGGATCTCCCTCCAAGCGCTCGGCCTTGTCGCCGCGATCGGACGCGGCCCCCGTCGCCACGGCTGGACGGGTCACTAAGCAGGGGGCTGAGCGATTGGAGATAGGTCGGGGTAAGTATTGTGGTGCCCGAGATCAAGGTAGCGATCAGGATGCCATCTCATAACCGCGTGTGTTTGATATGATACATGATTGCCTTTGTAACAATGAGGATTACATGCCAGGAACGACGGTCGTGAAAACCGTGAGGGTAATTTGAATAGTGTACACAGTGAACCAGTGAGAGCGTCCAGTAAGCTGTTTGAGCGTTCAGCGGGCATGATCAAGGATCGTGCCCATCAGGGAGCACCCCTAGACGGCCCAAGAGAAAGGGTTTGCATGCATCGAGTAGATTGCACCAAGAGTAATGGCTAAGTTGGTGCGCTGCGCGATTCTGTCATCGCGCTTCGCGCTAGGCACGGGCACGCTGGACTTCAACGCACAGCCCTCTCTCAAGCAGGGCCTACAGAGGCCCCAAGAGGCCCCCATGGGGCCCTCCAACAGGCCACCCAAGAGGCCGCGAACCATGCTTCCAACAGGCCGCCAAACAGGCCTCCAGCAGGCTCCCAACAGAGCCCTAAAGCAGGCCTGCCCATCCACTAGCAGGGCACCACCAGACCCCAAGAGGACCCCAATATGACCCCAACGCCCCCTTCCCATCCGCCGCCCCAAGAGGACCCCAAGAGGGCCCCAAATAGGGCCCCAAGAGGCCCGCATGGAGCCCTCCAACAGGCCACCTAAGAGGCCGCCAACCAGGCTTCCAACAGGCCGCCAAACAGGCCTCCAGCAGGCACCCAACGGGGCCCTAAATCAGGCTTGCCCAGCCGCAAGCAGGGCCCCACCAGACCCCAAGAGGGCACCGAGCGAATCCCAACCGCCCCCCCCCCGCTCGCCTCGCTCCTGTCCCGACCCCCCTCCCCCCTCCCCCTCGCAGCCAACCCCTTGCACACCGCGGCCGCTCTGTCGGCCCTCTCTCGCCTCGCCGCGCGCCAGTTCGGGGGGTCAGCGACACCTTGCGCCTATTCCCGCCGAGGGTGCAAGGGGTCAGGCGGTTTGGCCTGACCCTTGTCAGGTGTCGTTTGACCTATTTATGACCCTTAACAGGTGTCAAACGACACCTGTCAAGGGTCATAAATAGGGTCGGGCGAAAAACTCCATTAGGCGAGGAGGGTCGGGTACCCTCTGAACTTGCCTCGGGGGAGGCGCAGGGAAGTCTGCGCACCCCCTGCCCGACCATTGGTTGGACCCTTGTTGGGACCCTTCTTTGACCCCTGTTTGACCTCTGTTTGACCCTTTGTTGACCCGTGTTTGACCCTTGTTGGGCCCTTTTTTGACCCCTGTTTGACCCTTGTTTGACCCTTTGTTGACCCCTGTTTGACCCTTGTTGGACCCTTGTTTGACCCCTGTTTGACCCTTGTTTGACCTTTGTTTGACCCCTGTGGACCCTTATTTGACCTTTGTTTGACCCGTGTTTGACCCTTTCTTTGGCACCTGGACGCTTGTTTGACCCCTGTTTGGACCCTTGTTGGACCCTTTTCTGACCCTTGTTTGACCCTTGGCTGCCCCCTTGGACCCTTGTTTGGACCTTTGTTGGTCCCCTTTTTGACACTTGTTTGACCCTTTGTTGACCCCTGTTTGACCCTTTGTTGGACCCTTGTTTGACCCCTGTTTGACCCTTGTTTGACCCCTGTGGACCCTTATTTGACCCATGTTTGACCCTTGTTTGACCCTTGTTGGACCCTTCTTTGACCCCTGTTTGGCCTCTGTTTGACCCGTTGTTGACCCGTGTTTGACCCTTGTTGGGCCCTTTTTTGGCCCCTGTTTGACCCTTGTTTGACCCTTGCTTGACCCCTGCGGACCCTTGTTGGACCCTTGTTTGACCCTTGTTTGGCCCCTTCTTTGACACCTGGGCCCTTGTTTGACCCCTGTTTGGGCTCGTGTTGGGCCCTTTTCTGACCCTTGTTTGACCCTTGGTTGTCCCCTTGGATCCTTGTTTGGACCCTTGTTGGACCTTTTTTTTGACCCTTGTGTGACCCTTGTTTGACACCTGGGCCCTTGTTTGGCCCTGTTTGGACCCTTGTTTGGCCCTTTTTTGGCTCTTGTTCGGCCCTTGTTTGCACACTTTTGATTTTTTTTGGTTGGCCCAATGTTGGCCCAATGTTGGGGAGAGCCCTGGGATGCTGCAAACGTTTTTGTTACGTTTTGTTGTAAAAAGTTTGTAATGTGTCAAGCGTTTTAGTTGGGGTGGGCCTTGGAATGTTGCAAACGTTTTGTTGCGCTTGTTTTGTAAAACAGTTTGACATGTTGCAAACGTTTTAGTTGGGGTGGGCCTTGGAATGTTGCAAACGTTTTTTTGTGGAAAAATTTTTTAAAAAAATCTGCAAACGTTTTAGTTGCAGCGTTTTTTCTTGCGATGGGGAACCATCCCTTGTAAATTTGAAGCTATCCGGGCGCTTTGCTGTCCTGCTAGCATTTCGCTGCTTCGGCCGGGCTGGGGGCAGCGTGGGAGGGAGGAGGGATGGATGAATGAGGAGGACGGAGGAGGGAGGAGGGGGGAGGGAGGAGGGAGGAGGGAGGAGGAGGAGGAGGTTCGAACGAAGATGCCCAGATTTTGAAAAGCAGCCGCCCTCCAACAACTATTGCGATGAGGGGGGAGGGCATCCGTTGTCGAATAAGGCTTTCCCCCGCTCTCCCAGGCCTTTTTTTTTACACCAGAATAGTTTTCCATTTTCTGTTACAGGATCTTCGGATTTTTCCCTGGTGCCCGAAAAAAGCTGGGGCGCCCTGGACTCGACGGCAGCCCCGTCGAGTCCAAGGCGCTTCGGCCCAAGAAGGCCTGGGGGTTTTTGGAGCGGGGCGAACGCCCTCTGGAACCAGATCTCTGAATCCCCATAAAGACTCGGACGTGACTGATCGAGGCTCGGTGGCCAGATGGCGCCCCCCCCCTCCCCCCCCCCCCCTCGAGGCGTGGCCGTTCCGCCGACCCCCCCAAGGCCTCGCCCCCTGCCCCCCCCAGAGCCACCCTTGTTTTTCATACCGCCCCTGGGCCCCTTATGCCTCCCGCGCGTCTGAGCCCACATTTTTCGTTTAGTTTGTTTTTTGTTGTTGTGTAGGGCGTCTCAGGGCAGCGGTGGCCCCGAGGCGCCTTGTCTTGGGAACCTTGGGAATCTTATGGGTGGTTGGGGTGTTTATAGGGAGTCTTGGCCGTCTTGGCGCTGTCTTGGGCTGTCTTGACGACAGCCCCCCAGGCGGGGGGCAGGAGGAGACTATATCATAAGCCTGCTGCCCGCCATTGGGCGCGGATCTCGATGCTTGGGATCGTCTCCTGTTGCTTGGGATCGATTCCCATTTTTTTTTTGGCTTGGGAACGTTTCCCGATCTGCCGCCTGTCGGCAGCAATGCCGCCGTCCTCCTTTTGGTTGGCTGGTTGGGTTGGTTGGACGTTTGGCTGGGCGGCGGGTTGGTTGGCTGGTGTGTTGGCCCTTTGCTTTTTGGCTGGTTGAGTTGTTGGGTTGTCGTGAGGGGTCTGCCAAAATGAGGCGGCGGCGCCATGCGGACTGCGCCACGAGGACTTTAAATCCTTAAATGGAGCTCCCCATGGGGCCACGAAACGTGTGAGGGGTGTACCAAAATGGGGCGGCGCCGCCATGCGGACTGCGCCACTGGGACCTTAGGTGGAACTCCCTGTGGGGCCACGAAACGCGTGAGGCGTGTGCCACAAATAAGGCGGCGCCACCATGCGGGCTGCGCCACTGGGACCTTGGATGGAGCTCCCTCTGGGGCCACGAAGCGTGAGAGGGGTGTGCCAAAATGGGGCGGCGCCGCCATGCTGGCTGCGCCATTGGCACCTTAGATGGAGCTCCCCATGGGGCCACGACGCGCGTGAGTGGTGCGCCCAAATGGGGCGGCGCCGCCATGCGGACTGCGCCACTGGGGCTTTAGCCCGATGGGGCCACGAAGCGTGAGAGGGGTGTGCCAAAATAGGGCGGCTGCGCCATGCGGGCTGCGCCACTGCGACCTTAAATGGGGCTCCCTACCCCCCATGGCCACGAAACGAATAAGGGGTGTGCCAAAATGGGGCGGCGCCGCCATGAGGGCTGCGCCACTGGGACCTTCGGTGGAGCTCCCTTTGGGGCCACGAAGCGTGCGTGGGGCCACAAAACATGTGATGGGTGTACCAAAATGGGGCGCGGCCGAAATCGGTCATGATGGTGATGGTGATGATGATGACGATGATGATGATGATGGTGATGGGCAGAGGGGGGAGGGGGAGGAGGAGAGGAGAGGAGAGGAGGAACGCGGGGCGACGTCTCTTCAAAACGAAGACCCAACACCACAGGATGGTTGGGGAAAAAGCCCATTGGGCCTCTCCTGGCCCATGGGGCCTTAAGCATCTTCAGGCCTTTGGGGCATCTTGGGGCGTACCTTTGGGGATTAGGCCCATCTTGGGGCCCACGTACACATGCGCATGTGAAAGTGCATACGCATGCATATGCACATACTTGGCTGTGTTTTGCATTGTGCGCCTGAGGGCACTTTGTCTCGATAACTTACTTCTGGCACATTCCACATTGCGTACTTCCATCCAGTACACATACTAGTGCTTACCTACTTCTTGCTCATACGATTGGCTAACGGCATATTAGTCTCGTTCATAGATGACATTCTTGTATTCAGTGGAGAAGATTGCTTACTTCTTGCATCGACCAGGTGGCTCAAGATTTCTTGTAAAGACAAGATTGCTTACGGCTTATTGTATCGAGAAGAAAATATTGCTTACTTCTTGTGCCGACACGATTGATTGCGATTTCTTGTATCGGTGAGATTGCTTACTTCTTGTATCCAGAAGATTGCTTACGGTGATATCTGTATTGAATACAGGGGGCGTTGCCAAGACCCAGTACGGGAACAGCCTTCCACCCTCACCATCCCCAAGACGAAGCCCTTAGAATGCCACAAGAGGGCGCCCTGCCCGCCCCAAGATGGCCCCCAAAAAATGCACACTCCCCGCACAAAAGAAAGCCTAGATATGCACCCTGCCCGACCCAAGAGGGCCCCAAGAGGGCCAAGAAGGCCCAGAGAGGGCCCCTGGCAATGGTCCAAGAGGGCCAAGAAGGCCCAGAGAGAACCAAGAAGCCCAAGACGGTCAAGAGGGCCAAGGCCGCCCCAAGAGTGCCAAGAATGCCCAGAGATGGCCCCTGGTAATGGCCCAAGAGGGCCTAGAGAGGGCCAAGCAGGCCCAGAGAGGGCCAAGAGGCCCAAGAGGGCCCCAAGAGGGCCCCACGAGGGCCAAGAAGGCCCAGAGAGGGCCAAGAAGCCAAGAAGGTCCAATAGGGCCAAGAAGGGAACTGGATCTTGGCAATGTTCCCTGGATGGGCGTGGTCAATAATGTCTGCGGAACTATTAGCCACTGCGCAAAAAGCGGTGGGCGCGGCGGTGTCGACACTGCCAAAGGGGTGGAGAGTGACGATCTCTAGTTCGCGCCAGCCTGGATTCTTGTTCTTCGTTCACGACGACGGCGGAACTACGGCCCTTATTCCCAAAGAAAATTGGCCTACGACTGTGCCTGATTTCTGGCCTGCAAAAGACGCTGGTGATACTGAATCTGTGCCGAAGGCTGGCAAAGCCGCCCCAGCGACACCAGCGGCGCCTGTCCAGAATAAAAGGAGCTCCCCTGGTACGCCTGACGACAGTACCACGCGCGAGCCAAATGCAAAGAAACCAGTTAAGCCTGATGGTGCGCAGGGCGACAACCTTGTCCCCACGATGGCAAAGTTTCAGGGACCACCTCCAGAGAGTGCACGCTGCGACCCTGTGGGGGTTTCGAAGCCCGCGGCCCCGCCACCCCTGCTATATGCACGGGAGAGAGGACTGCAACCAATGCAGCCGCGAGGCCCGCCCCCGTGCATGCTGAAGGCGACCCCGATGGTGGCGCCGACGACCGCGCCTACTATGGGCACGGGCCAGGGTTGCATGGGCGGCATGGTCATGAGCTCAAGCAGCTGCCAATTCGTGGCCAATCCCATGGTCGGCATGGGCATGCGCAGCATGGGCGGCGTCGACATGATGACGGGCAGCGGCCCTTTCCCGAAGCAGCCCATGAGCATGGGCAGCGGCATGGGCGGCATGGGTGGCTGCTGCATGGGCGGCATGGAGAAGCAAGGTGACATCGACCCTGCCACGGCGACTCACGCGAGCATGCAGCATAACGACAGTTGGGGCGAGAAACGCAGTTGGGACCATCGAGACAGTTGGGACCGAAGAAGCAATTGGGGCTATGACGACAGAGATGAACACAGCCGTGATCGCAGATGGGACAATGATAACTGGCGTTGGGCGGGCAGCGGATGGAGCGACCGCGATTGGCGTTGAGCTGATTGGTAACGGCTGGCGGTAACATCATCAGTGCACATTTGGTACATGTTCTAAAATACACTTGGATGGTTGATATCCGATTGGACAGATCAAATCTACATCGAATATTGGGATGTATATTATATGAGTTAGTCCAGGTTGCGAGTGGCATGACTAACAGTTTGCTTTGTCGTGGCAGTACCACTAACCGTTCCCTTTGCCGTGGCAATGACAGTAAAATGAACAGGGAGTTGAACTGATCAGTGCGCCACGGTCATCCAGAAACGATGCCCAAGGAGTTGAAATGATCAGGTGGTTGATGCCATCCAGAAACAATGCCAGCGGAATTGAACTGATCAGGGAAACGGTGCCCAGTGATTTGAATTGATCAGGGGGCTGAGGTCATCCAGAAACGATGCCCACGGCGTTGAACTGATAAGAGAGTTGAGGTCATCCAGAAACGGTGCCCAGGGGGTTGCCCTGATCAGGGAGTTGAGGTCATCCAGAAACGATGCCCAGAGAGTTGAACTGATCAGGGTGTTGAGGCCATCCAGAAACGGTGCCCAGGGTAGATACCCACACTCACCTTCATGCATACACAACATGTGCATACGCATACGCATACACTTACATGGCGTTGTTGTGAATTGTGTGCATACATACACATATACGTGTACATACACATACACATACACTGGGCCCTCGTGTGACCCTGCTGGGCCCTGAGGGCTCTAGGGCATTCTTGGGATCCTCCTGGGCCATCTTGGACCCCCAGGGCCATCTTGGGACTCTCCTTGGCCCTCTGGGTCCGTTGCTCGGGTCGGCGGGGGGGGCGAAGCCCTGCGTTTGTTTTCCTCCGTCCAGGTCGGCGGGTTGGGCGAAGCCCTGGATCGACAGCCCTGCCAATTGGCAACGGAATGTCCCACAGCAAAGCGCCCTGATAGCTGGGGGCTGGGGGGGGGGCGGCGGGACGGAACACTTCAGCTCCCAGACGGTGTATGTACACGTGTATGCATGCGTATGTATACGTGTATGTGGGTCTCAAGAGGGTCAAGAGGCCCAGAAGCCCAATAGTGAGATCGATAGTGGGACCAATAGTGAGATCGATAGTGAGATCGATCGTGCGATAGTGAGATCGATTGTGAGATCGATTGTGACATCGATAGTGAGATCGGTAGTGTAGTGGGATCGATCGAGTGAGATCGATAGTGGGATTGATGATGGGGTCGATAGTGAGATCGATAGTGGGATCGATCGTGAGATCGTTCGAATGAGATCGATAGTGAGGTCGATGGAGTGAGATCGATAATCATATCGATAGTGGGATCAATGGTGGGATCGATTGAGTGTGATCGATAGTGGGATCGATCGAGTGAGATCGATTGTGAAATCGATAGTGGGATCGATAGTGAGATCGATTGAGTGAGACGTTGGTTCCTCCCCCCCCCCCTCACCTCCTTATCACCCGAAGGGTAGTCGTATAGGTATGGCTGGTATTCTTTACGATTCGCGTATCCCCACCAGCCCCTCCGAGGCCCTGAGGCACTAGGTATTCCTGGACTTGGCGGCAGGGAGATGCGGGACCTGGGCGGCAGAGCATTTCCCTGGCCAAGAAACCCAGATCCTGGCCAGGACTAACGCCTCGAAAACGGGGCGTTGAGGTGTGCCCCTGGGTCGCATCACTCAGAAAGCTCATCTGGCCAGGCCGTGGTATTTGTCCTTTGTCCGATCCATTGGATTATCCAACACTTGTGGTATTGAGTCCATTCGCGGTGTGCTATCCATAGTCGTTTGGCTTCTGGACCTGGCTGTCAGGGCCTTTTCTTGTGGCACCCAACCAAGTGAACAGAGATTCTTTCGCTGGCGGCCAAGCCTTAACTTCGCTTGCTTGAGCCCGCGTGATGGCGGGTTTCGGCGGGCCAGCGCCCAGCCCGAGTCCGCCGAGCTCTGCGCGCAGTCGCCGCGCAGCCAGCGCTGGCGCGGGGCGCGGGGCTTCCGGGGGCCGGAAGAGCCGAGGCGGCAGCCGTGGCGGCAGCGGTGGCGGCCGCGGTGGCGGCAAGCGCGCGCGCTCGGCCACGCCTGCGCCCAGCCGCAAGGGCGGGAGGCTGCTTGCGTGCAGCGTCTGTGAGCTCACCTCGAAGGACCGAGCGGATCCCTAAAGTTGTTTCGACGGTTGAGGCCCTTCACCCTTCCCCCAAACCACGAACGGGTTGAATGGGAAATGGGTGAGAAGGAGGGATGCATGATGAGGAGAGGAGGGGGGAGGGCGAGAGGGAAGAAAGGAGGACAGGAGAGAGGAGGGATGCATAGGGGAAATGGGGAAGGTAAGAAAGGAGGAAGATGAGGAAGAGGGAAGATGGAGGAGTCCAGGAGAGAGTAGGGCAGGGGCAGGGACAAAGGGGAGGGAGGGCGGAGGGGTGCAGGAAGATAGAGAGAGGAGGCAAGCATGGGTGGGAGGAGGGAGGGTGGACAGGGATGGGGGGAGGCTGGAGGATGGAGACGGATGAGGAATTTTGGGGAGGAACCGCTGCCCCTTGAGGACTGCACGCGTGCCATCGTGGACAGTCAGTCGTGCCCCAAGGAAGACAGGTACGAGGGCATCGTTAACAACGAGCCTGTGTGCATGAAGTGCCTCGACTGGATCGTGACGCACTTCCCTGGAGTTGACGTCGACACCATCGTGCAGCAGAAGACTGAGAGGACGGACGTGACGGAGTTCGTGGGAGACGAGTGCTCCAAGACCAGGACTGCGCAGGAGACCGCGATGATGCCCACCTGCGACGTGGTTGATGGTGATCTGGTCAAGGGTGAGATGTATGTGAAGGCATGCGCGCTGACGTTCTGGCAGTTTACACAGGAGTACAAGAAGACCCCGAAGCAGCTCAACGCCCACGCGTGGAAGGTCCCCGCGAAGAACGACGTGGTCTACCTCGTTGAGCGCACGGACGAGTTCAAGAAGAAGTACCCTTCCGTGCGGATTTCGTTAGCACGGTTCACCGAGGTGAACTCGCGCAGGGGCGTCCAAGGCTTGGGCGAGGTCCAGCAGAGCATCATCATGAGGACGGCTGGCCTCGATGAGTTCATGAAGGACAAGGATTCGGAGCCTGCGCGGTACGTCTGGAAGGACTTCCCCATGCTGTGCGATGAGACGCTTCGGGACCGCGCGGAGAAGATCGACGAGAAAAAGAGGGCCTCGAAGCGTAAAGCCCCTGCTGACGGTCTTTTCAGGAGCGCCTCGGCCAGCGCCATCATCGACGCCGACGCCGTGTCGAACCCTCGCGGAGGCGAGCGTGGTGATGGGGCCTCTGAAGATGGTTGTGACAGCGCCATGGGTGGTGGGAGCGATGAGGATGACAACCCTGAGGCCACTGGCGGCCACCCATCGGCCAAGAAGGCGAAGGCCGATCACCCAGAGGCCTCGCCGACCGACGACGTCGACATCCCGATCGCGAGGCCGCACGTCATCGAGGCACCGAGCAAACCCGTCGTGGAGCAGAACCCGTACCAACCGAAGGAGGCCCAGTATTGGATCCACGAGCTCAACCTCCAGGTCGCCTTCGACGGCAGCAAGATGGGCGTGCCGTTCTCGCAAGCTGAGCAGCACAAGAGCAAGTTCAGCACGTCCGACAGGAACAACCTCACCATCAAGGTCGATCTGTGCAGGTTTGCCGTTGAGATTAACACTGTGAACTGTCACAACTTGACCGACGATGACTTGGCAACCAAATGGGAGGCGTTGAAAAAGGCGGGGGCCACGCTAACACTCAAAGCGTGGGTCGCCCTTGCGTGCCGTTTCGCTTCGAATGGTTTCAAGCTGGCGGACCAGGGGCCTCCAGAACAGATCAGCGAGAACCTGAAAGACGCCCTCCGCTACACCCAGATGACGAGATGAGCGTGTTGAAAGTGGATCTGGCCAGGCTGCCCTTGCGCGATCGCGCCTTGGCCCGCGCCTTCTGCGACATGATATTTAAGGACATGCTGCCCAAGTGGTTCCAGGGCGGACAAGACAAGAAGGAGTACGTGGTCGAGTTCGCAGCGGCAGCTCGCGCTGCTTGGGACAACATCGGGGAGAATGCATGCCTGGGCAGCGTGTGCGCGTCGGTATACACTCAGTCCGTGAACGTGACCGATGCGCTGCAGGTTCTTGGCGGCGACACGTTCTTGAAGGTGGATGTCGGAGCAGACGTATGGCAGACGATTCGCGACATCGACTCGGCGTCAGCTCGGAACGAGAACGATCCAGGCCCATTTCAGATCGTCGGCCAGGCCATTATGACGAACGAGTTCTGGAAAAACCAGAAGAAGATGTGGTTAAAGCGCATCCCGAAGATCGAGCAGCACGGCAAGGACATGAAGAATGCGTACAAGGAGATGCAGCACATGAAGGCGGAGCCCACGGAGGCGTGCGGGAATGTCTTGTGCGGTCTAGCGGGCAACGCACTGCTTTGGGAGGCAGGGTTTCCAGACTACGGCGTGGGTGAGTTGAAGGAGCGTATCTTGCCGCTGGCATCGAATGCGACAGAGATCGTGCTTCGTGGTATTAAGGAAGCGGGTGGTGGTTCTTCGGCTGAGAACCTTAGCACAATCACAGCCTTTCAGTCGCTGCAAAAGAAGCTACTCTTGCTTTTCCCTGGTGAGGACAACATCGTGCGCTTTGGTACGGCGTTGCACAAGGCGTCGAAGTCCATCGACGTCAGCACGAAGATGGACGCGCTCAGGCGCACCATCCAGACGCTGAACGGGCAAGAGGGTGGAGCGCTTGAGTTGCTGAAGCACGCGACGGGCGCTGTCAAGGGTCGCGCGCTGCCTGATGATATCCAGGAGCTGTTCGGGGAGAAGGCGGTCAAGATCCAAACGAATCTCATCGGGGAGGTGGGCGTCGAGGATGACCTTGAGAAAGACGGCTGCTTCTTGAGGGACGCGACAGTCGAGTTGTTCAGCGTGTTGGAGCTCATGGGCGAGCATAGCCCTGACAAGAGCAAGGATAATATCAACAAGACCACTGGCCTCCTGAAAGCTGTGTTTAACACGGTGAACCAGGTGCTCAATGTCAATGACGTCGCTGCGTATTTCGTGTCGGACACCCAGCCGCCGACTACCAAGACCAGGGCAGATATGGACAAGGCCATGGCCGACCTCACCGCCAGTTACCACGAAGCAGTGGTTGCCGCCAAGAACTGCAAGCACCACTACAAGGAGAGCGAGCGCGTCATGAAGATGAGCATGCAGCTGATCGGCCACAGCAAGGACACCATCACGGAGCAGGGAAGCATCAAGCGGGACAGCATCAAGGACTACATCGACAGGGATCGTGCGAGTTTGAAGTCCGACCTGGATGGCAACGAGACCTTGACGAGGTTCAGCCGCGAGCTGGAGAGCCAGCAGGACGTAGATGCTATAGTGCAGCTCCACAACGACACGGTCACTGGCTTGGACGCGACAGGCTTCGAGACGCGTGCGAAGGCGGTGGAGGATGGCCTCAAGCAGTATTGCAGCACGTGCGACATGTTCTACCTGGTGCGCGATGAGAAGTACGAGAAGGCTGTGCTGGATGAACTCAGCTATATTCGGCAGACCACGGCGACGGTCCGCATGATCGCGATCTTCGCGGACGGCAAGACGATGAAGGACAAGGTGAAGATGCAGGGCCTCGCGAAGGGGATCGCCACCGACCTGAAGGACTGGTCCATGAAGCCAGACGGCTTCAACAAGGTGCTCAAGGAGAGGTACCAGCTCGCGCTGAAGCACAGCTAGGCTCGGGAGCGGGCCCCGCGGCGAGCCCCCCCAGAGAGGATGAGAGAGATGAGGAAGGTGGTGGGATGTAGTATGACAGCGGTGAGTTTGAAGATGAGGAGGGGGAGGAGGGGCGGCGGAAGGGGGGCTGGAGGAGGGAGGAGGGCGGGGGGAGGAGGAAGGAATGAGGGGGGATGAGATGGGGAGGGGATTGGAGGGGAGGGGTACAGGAGAGAGGATGGAGGAGGGGAGAGGGGCGGAGGAGGAGGAGGAGGAGGGAGAGGAGGAAAGACGACGAGGGAGATCTCGCTCACTCCTCTGGTGCTGGTGGTTCAGCACCCTGCAAGGGTGCTTTTTTTTTCGCGCCCTGCTTGGGCGCGTCGGCGCGGCCGACCGCGCCGCGAGGCGAGCTCGAGGCGAGGCCCGCGGCGCGGGGGAGAGGAGAGAAAACGTTCGTCGGGGGAGCCCCCCCCCCATCGCCTTCTCGCTCGAGGTCGGTTTCGGCCTTGTTGTTTTCGCGCTTGTCCTGGGGACCCTGGGTTTCGGCCTTGTCTGGATTTCGGTTTCTTCTTGATCTCGCCCGCTCCTTTGGACTCCTGGGACCCATGGCCGAAACCGACAGCGAGCGAGAGGGCAACGGGGGGGGGCGATTCAAACAATGATGCCGAGGACAAGGAGGGAGAGGATGAGGTAAGTCACGAGGGGCCTTAGGAGGAGGACGTGGAGGACATTGAGACAATAAGAAGAAAAGCACGGTCGGCAATAACAGCGCAGGGGTTAGTCGCCATGCAAACCACAACAACGTTGGCCCAACAAAAAATCAAGAAGGCTTGCAAAAACGCACAAGGCAATTTTTAGGCAAGTTTTAAGCAATGCAGCCCTCAATATTATCATGTACGCTTTAACCTATTTTCAACCTGTTTGAAGGATTTCTTTGGTTTGCAGAACCTAGCGGACATAGGACAACACGGTTTTACCCCTTCCCAATCGTTGGCCGAGTGCGCCGAAATTTCGGCAGGCCCCCGCCCGTCGCCGCCGCGTCGCCGCACTGCGCGCCGGATTGGTTTCCCTGGTTTTCGGCCCGCGCCCACAAGCGCGCACGTGTCGCCGCCGCTCGCGCGCGCGATGGCTGGCTTTGCCAGGCCCGCGGCCGGCGCTTGCCAGAGCGCCGGGATCGGCGGGGTGGCATCGATGGCGCTTAATCGTCAAGACAGGCAGCCACTGGGCCCGCGGCACTTGCCCACTCGACAGACCGCGGGATTTCGCGCTCCGCGCCCGCGCGACGAGCCGCCGACCGAACGCGCTCGGCGGTCCGGCGCCCAAGGATACCGCGGCACCAGCTGGGCCTGCGCCACGTGCCAATCTGGCGGCGCAAGCTGCTGCGTCGCCGCGAATGCCCGGGCCGCCGCGTCGATGTCCTCCCGCCCTCGCGCGGCCCCGCCCGCACGCGCGTGCCCCTTCGCGCGGCGCGGCTCCGCCGTTCGCGGCGCGATGCCACCTCCGCGCGCCCTCGCGCGCGGAGAAGTGCGCTCGCGCCGCGGGGCGCGGCCCGCGCAGACAAGCGGAGTGGCAAACGCTCGCGGCGGAAGTGGCTCTGGCGGCGGGCAGCTGGGGCTGGGCGCACGATGGCCCCGACTGCGGGCAGTGGGTCATCGAGCGTTCGCGCTAGTCCGCGCCCAGCGCGCTGGCCACCCCTGGCGCGCCAGGGGCGCGCTGCGGCCTGAGTGCGAAGCGTCGCTGCGCGGGAGCTGCGTCTGGCCGCGGGGCACGAAGGCGCGGATGTCATCGCAGACACCGTGGCGGGGCCCCGCGCGAGGGCATCATCCGCCGTGCACCCAGCCGACCTCCAGGACGCTGAAAGCTGATTCCTGGCCCCTCTCCTGCCGTCGCCCCCCCCCCCCCCTCGTCCTCCCACGCCCACGTGCCCTGATCGCCTCGACCCCCGCCAAAGTAGAAGGGGCGGATTGGGGGTGAGTGTTCAAGCGATGACGGAAACAACGACGCAGGACCGCAGACTGGGGCGTATCCGACGAAGGGTCCTCCTCTCTGGACATCGCCATCGGCGGCTTGATGCCCGTGGCGACGCCTGCTCGAATGCGCGCCGCCTTGTCGGGCGCGGCCGCGCCGCCCCCTTGTCCTCGCAAGCCTCCCAAACAACGCCTACGCAACGCATGTTTTATGGTTTCTCCCGCGTCATTGGCCGAATGCGCCGAAATTTCGGCCGGCCCCCGCCCGTCGCCGCCGCGCCCCCGCACTGCGCGCGGGATTGTTTTCCCTTGTTTTCGGCCCGCGCCCGCAAACGCGCCCTCGTCGTCGCCGCTCGCGCGCGCGATGGCTGGCCTTGCCGGGCCCGCGACCGGCGCTTGCCAGAGCGCCGGGATCGGCGGGGGGGCATCCCGCTGAAAGGAGCTTAATCGTCAAGACACACTGGGCCTGCAGCACTCGCCCACTCGACAGACTGCGGGATTTCGCGCCCCGCGCCTGCGCGACGAGTCGCCGACCGAACGCACTCGGCGGTTCGGCGCCCAAGGATGCCACGGCACCAGCTGGGCCTGCGCCACAAGCAAAAGTGGCAGGCCGTAGAATCGGTGGGCCCATGCGGCGGATCGCTCGCGGCGCAGCGGAGAAGTGGCGCCGCGAAGTTGGTCACACTTCACAAGTCACCCACGACCCGTCTGACTGGGTCTGGGGGCCGTGCAGGGAGACATGCATGAGCGACGCGCGCGATTCAAGCTCCGCCCGATCCCGCGCCCCCGCCCGCTCAGCAGGCCCGCCCCCGCCCTGGCCAGGAGCCGAGGCGAGCGAAATGATCTCGACGACCAAGTGGCCAGACCGCCCCGCGAGCACTGGCGCGAGCTGCGCCTGATCCAGTCCGACGCAGATCATTCGCGACCTGATCCGAAAGATCTCCGCGCTTGGCGCAGAGCCTTCGGACAGCTTCGTCCACGTGGAACTCGCGCATCGCAGAACCGGCGTGACGCGGCACGCGCGCTGGCTTCCATAGAAGCAGCGCGAACCTGCGGACGACGACCAACAACGCGGTTCTTCCACTATAAGCAAGGGTACGCGATCCCGCACTTGGTCGCTGCAAGAATTCGACCGCACGGCTCGGCGCGGCTGGCTCGCCCGCGGCGAGCGGGGGCCGATCGCGCTCTTCTGCGACGCGGTCAATCCTGTCGCGTTCAGCGCGCCAGGGCACTTACCTCGAACGTCGCGACTCGATGCGCGCTGGCGACCAATGTGACTCTCGCGCGGCTGCGGCGCGCCGACATACGTCGGCGGCGCCTGCCCGACAAATCAATTCGCTACCAGCGCGCGCGCGGGCGTCATCCATCACCCTGCGCGGCGCTGGCTCGATGGACATGCGTCGCGCCACGCACAAATCTACCGCCGTCGCCCACCCCTCACGATTGAACAACGATTCGGCGCGAGCCGAAAGCGACGCCTGCGCCCGCGGGGGCTCGTTAAACGCGCGCGCGCGAGATTGCCACTGCTTGCCTGCGGACACGGGGACCTGCGCGCGCTCTGCCTGCGTCGACAAGCGCAGCGCCAACTGCTGGCTGCCTCAGATCCGGTGAACACTCTGGCCGGCAAGGCCACGTGAAATTGCACGCGGCAGCAAGCTCCTCGCGCTTTCATTCATCTGAGCTGGCACTTGCCAATCTGCTGCGGCGCGCCTGCTTCGCCCCTACGCCCATGGCGTCAAAAGCAAATGCGTGGCGGCACCTTGCGAAGCCGGGCCCGTGTCGGCTGGCCGAGCCGTTCGCGCGGCGTCGCTTATTCTTGGAAATTTCATTTTGGTGCGCCACGCACACTCCGCCGTCGGCACCGCGCCATCCTGGTGCCGCGCCAATGCGAAGCCCGCGGTGGCCGATCGCCGCGCGGTGCGACGGGCGGGCGCCGCGAGGACAAACGTCGTAATCCTGGCCGCGCGGGCACTCATCTGCGCGCCGCCAAGCGCCCAGCGCGGCGCGAGCCGCCAACGGCGGCTGAAGTGGACGCGCCGCCCCTGGCCGAGCGGCCAAAAAAAAGAAAGACGGACAATCGCGGGGCAAGGTGGCCGTCGCGATCCTTCTGCGCAGGGCCACGGCGAACGGCAAGACAACGCGAACCGACGCTTCGAAGCCACATCTGCAAATGTGAAATCTTGCGCTGCCTTGCAGGGTCCTGGCGCGCTCGCGCCGATCAGCATCTCTCGACGCCCGCGCAGAGCGGGCGCCGACGAACTCGTAGGAAGGGGGCGCTGCGCAACCGCCCCCCTCCATCCACAGCCACCCTCGCGCGATTGAACTCGGTCCGTCGTCGGCGCCGCGCCGCAGGCTGCGCCGCGCCGTCGGGGCACTGCTTGCTCCAATCGCGCGCGCAGGCACCGTCTTCCGCGGCGCTGCCTAGGCTTGTTGCCCTTGGCGCAGCCGCGCTCGGCTCGCGCGCGCGCCGTGCAATCCGGCGGAAGGGGCCGCCTCCGATTCGACATGGAAATCAGCTGGCGCGCCGGCGCACCCAGAACCGCGGGGCGACGTCTCACCGACGCATCGTCGCCGCGGGAAACGCCTCCTGGGCGCGGAAGCCCGCCGCCGCCGATGCGTCGGTGCCCGGCGCGCAAGCGGAGCGCATCCGCCCTGCGTCCGCTTGCTCTTTCTCGGATGCACGAACGCTCTGCAACTGCAGCGCGATTTGGCGCACTTGCGAACCAGAACAATCGCGACGAGCGCAAGTTCCGCGAGCTTGAGAAACGCAGGGCAGGCTAACAAACCCGGCAGCGACGGCGCGCCGCTTTGTCATCGACGCCCAGGCGCCCACGGAAGCTACGCACCGAATGCGGCGCGCATATGCTGCAACGACCACCCCGCCCCACCCTGCCGCTCCGCCCCCCATGCGCCCCAAAGTTATAGCGAGGTGCTTCTGGCCATGGCGTGCAAAGAATGCGCTGGGCGCGCCCAAGTCAAGTTGCCTCCAGCCGCGTCGACGATCGGCCGGCGACCCAAAGATGCACCCGAAGGTGTTGGAAGCGGTGGGTCCCGGAGAAACAAGAAGCACGGGGAAGCGCATGCGTTGCGGCGCGATCGAATGGCCCGCGCGCTGCCATTTCGGACCGAGCTGGGCGCCCGACGCCCGCGCCTGTCGCGCATCCGCGCGACGCCGCCAGCACGGCGCGCGCGCGCGCTAGCTCGGCAATGGCAACATGTCGCGCGCGTCGCTCCGCGCGCGTCGGAACTCCCGGGGCTTCCTGCGCGCCGCGAACGCGCTGCAATCGGATGGCGGGCGCGGCGTGACTGGGCGAACCTCTTCGCCCAAGCCCGCTGGTCGACCCTGGCGGCGCGCGGCTTGCCGATGAGAAGCCGGCCAAACACGAGAGGAGCGCCCACCGCGAGCAGCGCGGCGTCGGCCCCCACATTGGCGGCGCGCGCTGCGGAGAGGGCAGGCGCTCGGGCACTCTCTGCTCCGACGCTGTTCGCTGCCAGGGCGGCTGGGATGGAATTGCGAGTCCCCGCGCTCGATGGGCCAGACGCGCGGCGCGCGCTGCGCGGCCACTGCCGGCGCTCGCCCATGGAAATGGCGCGCGCGACGCCTTTCGCTCTGCCGTTGCACTGCCCGCGCAAAGCACATGCAGAAGCGTCGTCGCGAGGGAATCGCGCCACTGGCGCGGCGTGCCCGCCGCCGCCGATCGGTGCCGAGGAGCGGCGGCTGCGCTTGCCCCCCCCCTTCCGCCGCTGCCTCGCCCGCCTTCTCGCCCGCTGCCCCTGGGGCAGCGCCCCCTCCGCCCCCCGTCGGCCCCGCTGTCTCGAGCCCCTCCCCCGCCCCGGCGCTCGCGCCCCATCGCGCGGCGCGTCTCTGCTTTTCGCGGCGCGCCACCACTTCCGCGCGCCCCCCCGCCCTCGCGCGCGGAGGAGCGCGCTCGCGCCGCGGGGCGCGGCCCGCGCAGACGAGCTGAATGGCGAACGCTCGCGGCGGAAGTGACTCTGGCGGCGGGCAGGTTGGGACGGGCGCACGATGGCCCCGATTCTAAACAATCGGTTTTCGAGCATTCGCGCTACTGGGAGCACGCCCATGCCCCTTCGGCGATGCTGCCCGCGCCTGCTGCGACACTGCCCTGGCGGGCTGGCCTGCCCTGGCGCGCCAGGCACGCGCTGCGGCTGGGGTGAGAGAGGTCGCTGCGCGGGAGCTACGTCTGGCCGCGGGGCACGAAAACGCGGACGCCATCGCGGACATCAGGGCGGGGCCCCGCGCGAGGGGATCATCCGCCGTGCACCCAGCCGACCTCCAGAACACTGAAAGCTGATTCCTGGCCCCTCCCCTGCCGTCGCCCCCCCCCTCCCTTCGCCCTCCCCCGTCAGCGCGCCCTGATCGCCTCCAGCTCTGCCAAACTAGAAGCGGCGGATTGGGTGTGAGTGTTCACGCGATGACGGAAATAACGACGCAGGAGCGCAGACCGGGACGTATCCGGCGCACGCTGCCCCCTCTCTGGACATCTTCATCGGCGGCTTGATGCCTGTGGCCGCGCCTGCTCGAGAGCGCGCCGCCTGGTTGGGCGCGACCGCGCCGCCCTCTTTTCCTCGCAAGCCTCCGAGACAATGCTTGCGCAACGCACGTTTTATCCCTTCTCAATCGTTGGCCGAGTGCGCCGCACTGCGCGCCGGATTAGTTTCCCTGGTTTTCGGCCCGCGCCCGCAAGCGCGCACGCGTCGCCGGCGCTCGCGCGCGCGATGGCTGGCTTCGCCAGGCCCGCGGCCGGCGCTTGCCAGAGCGCCGGGATCGGCGGGGTGGCATCGATGGCGCTTAATCGTCAAGACAGGCAGCCACTGGGCCCGCGGCACTTGCCCACTCGACAGACCGCGGGATTTCGCGCTCCGCGCCAGCGCGACGAGCCGCCGACAGAACGCGCTCGGCGGTCGGGGGCCCAAGGATACCGCGGCACCAGCTGGGCCTGCGCCACGTGCTACCCGCGCTCGACCCAGGCGCGTCAGCCGTTGTCGACGTTGTCATGGTATCGCACCCGCCCGAGTTACCGACTCGCATCAGTCGCGCAGCTAGCCGGCCGCTCTGCGCGCGAGCTCGCGCGCGCCAGCGCGGCCGCAGCGACGCGCCAGCCAGCGCCAAGCAGCCATCGCAATCGCCGGCGCATGGGTTTTGCAGACCCAGTTGCGGGTGCGCGGGCGGGATGATTGCGCGAGCAGCGGGGCTGCAAGCTCGGCGGGGTGACCTGCGCCACGTTGCTTGCGCCACATCTATGGCGCCACGTAGCTCACAAGAAAGCCACTGTTCGGGTTTCACTATTGCTAGCTGCTTATTATATATAAATATATATGCTTCGGAGGTTGCGGGGGTGAGATCGCAGCGGCAACCTCGAAATCGTTTCGTTTCGGTTGCGTCGCGCGCACGGGCGAGGCGAAGCTGCGTGGGTGCGCGAGAGGAATGAGCCCGCAGTTGCTGGGGCGAAGTCAAGGCAAATGATTATGCCCCTCCCGCCCGTCCGGCGGTGGCCCGCGGTGCCCCGCGGTGTCCCGCGGCGTCCCGTGGTGCCCCGTGGTGTCCGCCGTTGCTAAGGCGAGGTCGAAGCAAATGATTCCCCCCCTCCCGCCCGTCCGGCGGTGGCTCGCGGTGCCCCGCGGTGTCCCGTGGTGTCCCGCGGTGTCCGTGGTGCCCCGCTGAGAGAAGTCGATAATGCGATCGATCGTGAGATCGATGCTGTGCCCCGAGGTGTCCCGTGGTGTCCCAAAGAGTGAAATCGATAGTGAGATCGACAGGCGCCCCGTGGTGTCCCCGTTGGGTGAGATCGACAGTGAGATCAATGTGGTGTCCCGAGGTGTCCTATGGTGTCCCGTTGAGTGGCATCGATAGTGAGATCGAGAGTGAGATCGAGAGGTGCCCCGCTGTGTCCCGTGGTGTCCCGCGGTGTCCCATCGAATGGGATCGATAGTGAGATCGACAAGTGTCACGTGGTGTCCCTTTGGATGGGATCGGTCGAATCAGATATCGCCCCCCCCCCCACCCCTCCCTCCCCCGGCGCAATCGCCTCATCGCCCGACGGCGCGAACCTTTGCCACGTTCATTCAGTTTGCTGTCGTCGGACAGCGGCCCGAGCGAGGACGCTCGGACTCGCGCTCGCGCGCGGGGCGCGCAGAAACGCCCGGCGGCGCAACTTGAACTTCCCGCGCGCAAGAAGAACCCGCGAAGCATGCGAAAGGCGTGCAGCGCTGGGACGAAGCCGCCACTGGGGCCTTCGGTGGAGCCCCCTGGGCGGGGGAAACGCATGCGAGTGCAAACGCGGGGGCCTTCGGCGGAGCTCTCTGGAGCACGGAGCGCTGTCCTGGGCAGGGGGACCGGGTGCGAACGCAGCCACCGGGGCCTTCGGTGGAGCTCCCCATGGGGCCACAAAGCGCCGTGCTGGGTGGGGGAGGCGCGTGCGAGCGCAGCCACTGGGGCCTTCTGTGGAGCCCCACATAAGGCCACGGAACGCTGCGCTGGGCGGGGGGGGGCGCATGCGAGCGCAGCCGCTGAGGCCTTCGGTGGAGCTCCTCATGAGGCCGCGGAACGTTGCACAGGGTGGGGGAACCGCGCGCGAGCTCAGCAACTGGCGCCTTCGGCGGAGCCGCCAGCGGGGCCAC
The DNA here is from genome assembly GCA_963575745.1 of Prorocentrum cordatum. Lineage (NCBI taxonomy): Eukaryota > Dinophyceae > Prorocentrales > Prorocentraceae > Prorocentrum > Prorocentrum cordatum. The sequence continues at coordinate 33,956 of CAUYUJ010021854.1, read as the reverse complement.
GAAAGGCTTTGCTGGGTGGAGGAACCGCACGCGAGCTCAGCCACTGGGCCCTTCGGTGGAATTCCCTATGCGGTCACGAAGCGCTGTGCTGGGTGGGAGAACCGCATGCGAGCTCAGCCATTGAAGCCTTCTGCGGGGCCACCCATGGGGCCGCGAAACGCAAAGGCAAGGAAGGGGGGGGTGCTGAGGCGGGCGGGAAATAATGCGGGGCGCTTTCTCTTCAAAACGAAGGCCCAATACCACAGGATGGCTCGGGGAAACCAACGAGCGCCGCAGTCAGTCGAGTCCAGGCGTCGCCGCGGCGATCAGCAGAACCCTCGCGCCCTGCATTCAAACCCGACGGCGCGGCGGGCCCCCCGCTTCTCAGCGAGCTGCAGCGAAGCGAATGCGAAACCGTCAGCCCCCCATGCCTTCGCCCGACCCAGCCCAAAGCCAAGGCAGAGGAGAGCGGGAGAAACGTCGCCGCGCTGGGCCGCCACTTTGCGAGAAAGCGGTGGTGACCCGCGCTGTCGCGCGCGTCCCTCAACTTCTGCGCCCAAGCATTCTGCCGACTCTTGCGGCGAGATCTCAGTTCTTCAGAAATCTTCCTGGAACAGTGCTGGAATCGCGCGTGCGGTGAAGGCTTGGCACTCACTGGCTTTCCTGACTCCCCCCGCCCGGTGAGCGCTGTCTCTCGGATCGGGCCCCGCGCGCGCAAGACGCTTCGCGTGCATCGCGAAAGAATGTGTCGCAGGCTGCGGGCCGAGGCTGCTGGCCGCGCTGCGCGCATTTGGCACCTGTCGACGCGAGGGCGTTTATTGGCTGCATGGCCAACACACGCCGCAAGCAATTTCGGCCTCCCGCTTGGTTGCAGCTGATCAAGCGCGCCAGGAGCCCACGCTCGACCCAACTGCTACGCGTCGGGGTTCGATGGCAAGGCGGGCGCCTGACTCTCCGTCGAACGACAGTTCTGCCCGGCAGTATCCACCATAACCCGCCGGCGCCGTGCACCTGCGGCGCGCAGAGGCGACGGCGGGCGCGCCCGGCCCCGTTGATCTTCGCCCAAGCCGCACATTCTGCCAATCGCCACCTCCCAGCCCGACGGGCACCTGCAGAAAGCGAACCACTGGATTGTTTTGCGCGCCGATGCAACCAGCGGCCCGAGCGCGGACGCTCGGAAACGCGCTCGCGCGCGCCCGCCGCGACGGCGAACGCGCGGGCGCGCGGGGACGCCCAACGGCGCAACGTAATCTTTCTGCGCGCAAGAGAAGCCTGCTGGAACAAAAACACCCAGCGCCGCGGTCGGCCAAGTCCGCGCGTCGACGCAGCGATCTGCAAAATCCATGCGCGCCGCATTCGGGCGCGAGAGAAACATTGCCGCGCTGGGCCGCCACCTCGCGAGAACGCGGCAGGGGCCCGCGCTGTTGCGCTTGTCTGGCAACTCCTGCGCCCGAGCATCCTGCTCGGCCCTATTTCCCAAATCGGCCAACTCTTGCGGCGAGATCTCCGTCCGCAGAAACCAACTCGGAACGGCGCTAGGCTCGCGCGCGCGCTGGAGCCTTCACGCCCCGCTCCAATGGCTCGTGCCACTGCAGCTGGACTGCCGTGGACAACTCGCAGACAATCGCACTGAGCAGCAGCATGGAGTGCACAAGTGTCATCATCGCGCAGAGTTGGCCCCTCGACGCGCGGACTGGCCTGCTCGCCCGTCGAATGGCGAAGATGGTTGCTTCGCGCGCGCGCGCCGTTGGACGGGCGGCAGAGGCGGCAACCGCCCCCCACCCAGCAAAATAAAAATGCCGAGGCAGGCGCGCGCCGGCCGCGGGAGCTCGGCCGTCCGCGGCCTCCGACGGCTCGGCCCCCAACGTCTCCCCGCGCCTCCCCGCCGTTCTCGGGGCAGACCTTGCGCGCGCATGGCGCTCCGCGCGTGCGGAAATCTGCGCGCTGGGCGCGAGTCGGCTCGAAGCGCCGGCCTCGTCGCGACGGTGGGTTTCTCATGCTGCGGCCCGAAGTTCCTGGCATCTCGGCGCGCACTGGGTAGTTCGCCGCGCGATCGGTCATTGGCGGCGCGGCCACCGCGCGCCGCCGCCCACTTTGGCCCCGCGACGGGGCGCAGCTAGCGCCGCGCGCCCAGGCCCCGCGCTCGACCGAGCAGCCGCGCGCCAAGGTTCGATGGCACGGCTGGCCGCCCGTTTCTCCGCCGCAGGACATCTCTGCCCGGCAGCGTCCGCCATGGCTCTCGGACGCCGTGTATCCACGGCGCGCGCGGGCGGCGCCGAGCGCGAGCGCGCCTGGCCACGTCAATCCTCGCCCGGGGCGCACGCGCCGCCAATCGCCACCGTCCAACCGAAGGGGTGCCTCTGGAGAGCGAGCCGATCAATTGTTGCGCGCGCTGGCGCTGCCAGCGGCCCGAGCGAGAACGCCCGGGCACGCGCTCGCGCGCGCTGGCCCCGCTGGCCCGAGCCCTTGTCTCTGGGAGCGGGCCCTGCGCGCGTGGGATTCTGCATCTCTGGAGCGAGTCCGTTCGACGCGCTGGCATCGTTGCGACAGAACGCTTCATGCGCCGTGGAACTAGGCCGCTGAGCAAAGGTGGCCGCGCGATTGGTTGTTGGCTGCGCGGCCAACGCGCGCCGCAATAAATTTCGGCTTCCCGCGTGGTCGCAGCCAGTCAGGCGAGCCTGGGCCCCGCGCTCGACCCAGGCGGTCAGCCATTGTGCCACCCCCCTCACATTTTCCTGGCCCCATGGGGAGCTCCACCTAAGGTCCTGGTGGTGCAGTCCGCATGGCGGCGCCGCCTCATTTTGGCACACCCCTCACATTCTTCGTGCCCCCATAGGGAGCTCCACCCAAGGTCCCAGTGGCGCAGTCCGCATGTAAGCGTTCCCTTCGTTTCGCTCCACCGAAGGCCCCAGCGGCCCATGTGTTTTTTTTTGCGCCCCGCCACACATGTCGGCACACCCCTCACACGTTTCGTGGCACCATTGGGATCGCCACCGAAGAAGATATTCACGATTGCGGTACTCACAACTGCACGTGGTTGGGTCCTCCGCCAAGAGAAGTTGTCTTGTACTGATTCGGTTGGCACAATAGGCACGCGCGCTTAATGCTTTTAGCAACGCTGCGTGGTGCATGTTCTAGACGTTGCGCATTCGAACACCACGCACGCTCTGTTAATACGTTGCACTATGTGCGCGCGCACATGTGTTCGTTTCCAGTAGTGAGGTAGTGCGCATGCTGCGCGTATGTCATATCGTACATACATGCTCATTCACAAATGTAAGCTGTGCGTGTCGTTATAGAGATTGGTTAGCGAAGTGCTTAATTTACACCTAAGACCGCTGCTCTTCAATGTTAGTAGGGGGCGGTGAGGAGGAAGGGATGATGGGGGAGGGGGGGGGGGGGGGAGGGGGAGGATATGGGGCATAATGAGGGCCCAGGTTTTTGGTTTCCGTTTGTGTTTTTGAATGTGATCAGAAGTGAGCTGTTTTCAAAATTTTCCTGTATACGGGGGTTGAGTTTTGAGGTCGATCCAAATGTTTTACGCATCATCAGGCAACCGGAAGATTTCATCCAACCTTGTGGATTTTCAGCGTCGAGGAGATGGAGATGACTAATATTGTGTGGAAAGCTTCTTGGTTGGAGATCTGCACTCATAAACGACGGCTCGCTGGTTTGATCCCTGGCCTCGTGTTGGTGAAAGCTTACGGTCCTCAAGATGGCGTTGTGGTGTGGCCTCCTCCGCCCACGAAGCGCGTGAAGGCGACCGACGCAGGGGCTGGTCGGGCTGGTCCTGCTCACGGTGGGCTTGCTCGTGGCAGAGGTCGTGGCCGCGGCCGCGGTCGCGCTGGGCTTCCTGCTGCTCTCGGCGACGCACCTGCCCCGCTCGCGCTGGTCGACGGGCCTGCCGACAGCGACAAGGAGTCGTCGAGGGGCGAGTCTCGGTCCGAACCAGATGCGAGCTCTTCCACTTCCAGTTCGAGTACTTCGGCTTCCAGCAGGGGGTCGTCCGATACAGATGGCGAGGACGCTAGGTGCACGGAAATGCTACTTGAACATCGTTTCGTCGAAGCCCGATGTCGGACTTGATTAGGGGGTGATGGGAGAATTTCCAGGTGGGTTCTTGGGAGTGCAAACGGTTGTTGTTTTGAGACATCACGTTTCGACGATGTTGTGTTTCCAGCAACATGCTCCGTTGGCAGGATTATGCTGCTGGCGGCCATGGCAGCGACGATGGTCACGGTGGCGACGGTGGGCCTCCAGGAGGTGATGACGATGGTGTGCTTGTTCCTGGCGGCGATGATCCTCCAGGGGGCGCTGGCGGCGTTGCTGGCGGAGCGCCCCCGCCACCACCGCCACCGCCACCGCCTGGGCATGCGGCAGGTGATCGCGAAGATGCTTTGCAGAGGGTTTTCACACCGCACGGCTTCATCTCGTTTTACCGCGGCGGCTTCTTCGTTGCCCAGTGCACCAGGCCAGGCCACGTCAAGTGCTCTTTGCAGCGCCCGGCGTTGCCATTCATGGGCGCACAACGCGGCCAGCGCTTGGGCCAGGGTCGGCCTATGGCTCGCCAGGGGGCCTGGCTGGACCACCCATGCGACAACAAGGAGCAGCGCGTCAGGTACCAGCCGACCTTGGCAGAGCGCCAGGCCAAGCGCCGCCAGTTCCAGGACGCTGGGCCGCTCATGGCGCATATGCTCGGGTTCGAGCGCGTTCGCCGCGACGGCGAGCCAGAGGAGCCGCCAGAGATCAATTAGGTCCAGGCGGGATTGTATTGAAGGAACGTTCTGTAAACGAATGCCGCTCTCCTCTGCGGATCTCCCTCCAAGCGCTCGGCCTTGTCGCCACGATCGGACGCGGCCCCCGTCGCCACGGCTGGACGGGTCACTAAGCAGGGGGCTGAGCGATTGGAGATAGGTCGGGGTAAGTATTGTGGTGCCCGAGATCAAGGTAGCGATCGGGATGCCATCTCATAACCGCGTGTGTTTGATATGATACATGATTGCCTTTGTAACAATGAGGATTACATGCCAGGAACGACGGTCGTGAAAACCGTGAGGGTAATTTGAATAGTGTACACAGTGAACCAGTGAGAGCGTCCAGTAAGCTGTTTGAGCGTTCAGCGGGCATGATCAAGGATCGTGCCCATCAGGGAGCACCCCTAGACGGCCCAAGAGAAAGGGTTTGCATGCATCGAGTAGATTGCACCAAGAGTAATGGCTAAGTTGGTGCGCTGCGCGATTCTGTCATCGCGCTTCGCGCTAGGCACGGGCACGCTGGACTTCAACGCACAGCCCCCTCTCAAGCAGGGCCTACAGAGGCCCCAAGAGGCCCCCATGGGGCCCTCCAACAGGCCACCCAAGAGGCCGCGAACCATGCTTCCAACAGGCCGCCAAACAGGCCTCCAGCAGGCTCCCAACAGAGCCCTAAAGCAGGCCTGCCCATCCACTAGCAGGGCACCACCAGACCCCAAGAGGACCCCAATATGACCCCAACGCCCCCTTCCCATCCGCCGCCCCAAGAGGACCCCAAGAGGGCCCCAAATAGGGCCCCAAGAGGCCCGCATGGAGCCCTCCAACAGGCCACCTAAGAGGCCGCCAACCAGGCTTCCAACAGGCCGCCAAACAGGCCTCCAGCAGGCACCCAACGGGGCCCTAAATCAGGCTTGCCCAGCCGCAAGCAGGGCCCCACCAGACCCCAAGAGGGCACCGAGCGAATCCCAACCGCCCCCCCCCCGCTCGCCTCGCTCCTTTCCCGACCCCCCTCCCCCCTCCCCCTCGCAGCCAACCCCTTGCACACCGCGGCCGCTCTGTCGGCCCTCTCTCGCCTCGCCGCGCGCCAGTTCGGGGGGTCAGCGACCCCTTGCGCCTATTCCCGCCGAGGGTGCAAGGGGTCAGGCGGTTTGGCCTGACCCTTGTCAGGTGTCGTTTGACCTATTTATGACCCTTAACAGGTGTCAAACGACACCTGTCAAGGGTCATAAATAGGGTCGGGCGAAAAACTCCATTAGGCGAGGAGGGTCGGGTACCCTCTGAACTTGCCTCGGGGGAGGCGCAGGGAAGTCTGCAAACCCCCTGCCCGACCATTGGTTGGACCCTTGTTGGGACCCTTCTTTGACCCCTGTTTGACCTCTGTTTGACCCTTTGTTGACCCGTGTTTGACCCTTGTTGGACCCGTTTTTGACCCCTGTTTGACCCTTGTTTGACCCTTTGTTGACCCCTGTTTGACCCTTGTTGGACCCTTGTTTGACCCCTGTTTGACCCTTGTTTGACCTTTGTTTGACCCCTGTGGACCCTTATTTGACCTTTGTTTGACCCGTGTTTGACCCTTTCTTTGGCACCTGGACGCTTGTTTGACCCCTGTTTGGATCCTTGTTGGACCCCTTTCTGACCCTTGTTTGACCCTTGGCTGCCCCCTTGGACCCTTGTTTGGACCTTTGTTGGTCCCCTTTTTGACACGTGTTTGACCCTTTGTTGACCCCTGTTTGGCCCTTTGTTGGACCCTTGTTTGACCCCTGTTTGACCCTTGTTTGACCCTTGTTTGACCCCTGTGGACCCTTATTTGACCCATGTTTGACCCTTGTTTGACCCTTGTTGGACCCTTCTTTGACCCCTGTTTGACCTCTGTTTGACCCGTTGTTGACCCGTGTTTGACCCTCGTTGGGCCCTTTTTTTGGCCCCTGTTTGACCCTTGTTTGACCCTTGCTTGACCCCTGCGGACCCTTGTTGGACCCTTGTTTGACCCTTGTTTGGCCCCTTCTTTGACACCTGGGCCCTTGTTTGACCCCTGTTTGGGCTCGTGTTGGGCACTTTTCTGACCCTTGTTTGACCCTTGGTTGTCCCCTTGGATCCTTGTTAGGACCCTTGTTGGACCTTTTTTTGACCCTTGTGTGACCCTTGTTTGACACCTGGGCCCTTGTTTGGCCCTGTTTGGACCCGTGTTTGGCCCTTTTTTGGCTCTTGTTCGGCCCTTGTTTGCACACTTTTGATTTTTTTTGGTTGGCCCAATGTTGGCCCAATGTTGGGGAGAGCCCTGGGATGCTGCAAACGTTTTTGTTACGTTTTGTTGTAAAAAAGTTTGTAATGTGTCAAGCGTTTTAGTTGGGGTGGGCCTTGGAATGTTGCAAACGTTTTGTTGCGCTTGTTTTGTGAAACAGTTTGACATGTTGCAAACGTTTTAGTTGGGGTGGGCCTTGGAATTTTGCAAACGTTTTTTTTGTGGAAAAATGAAAAAATCTGCAAACGTTTTAGTTGCAGCGTTTTTTCTTGCGATGGGGAACCATCCCTTGTAAATTTGAAGCTATCAGGGCGCTTTGCTGTCCTGCTAGCATTTCGCTGCTTCGGCCGAGCTGGGGGCAGCGTGGGAGGGAGGAGGGATGGATGAATGAGGAGGACGGAGGAGGGAGGAGGGGGGAGGGAGGAGGGAGGATGATGATGATGATGATGAAGCGCCTTGAAAGGTCGGTTCTCCCAAAACACAAACCTGAGAAGCCACCAATACGCCAAATGCGTACGGTAGAGAAAGAGGGAAGCGGGGGGAGAAGCGGGAGAGGGAAGGGGCAGAACAAAGATGAAGCCCAACCCAGGATTGAAACCCATGATACTGAAAGAAATCATGAATGAAAGACTGTCCGATGTCCCCGAATGAAATCCACCACAAGGACCCTCTCGCTTTGAATAAAGATGAGAGCAATGAGAAACGTAATGCAAGATAATGGATTATGCTCAAATTGATCAAAATATCTTGAGTGACTTGAGTAACTCGAGTAACTTGAGTAACTCTTGAAGCCAATCTTGAGGGCATATGTTCCCACGACCTGAAGTGGTTAAGAAGTGAAGAGAACTTTCATTGAGTCCCATGAAACCCAATATACATAAGTGACAACCCAGTCGGATATATGTATTGAAAGAAAGCCTGACATTAAACTGAATGTCCCAAGCACGCAATGATCCCAGAAGATACGGAGGCATACAAAAATGAACTGTAAAGCCGAGTGAGAGCCCAACCGTGAGAACCCACCCCAGGTGAATCAAGGCATATGAAGTAAGATTGAATTCTAACAACTTTGACGCAAGAAGGCTGGGAATGTTTATGGCTTTGTATTTTGCCAACCACCGACGTTGAAGAGCATGCAAGGGAGATTGAAGGGGAACTGAGAGACCTCCAAAAGCCGCAGGCCCATGCACCGCAGACGCCAAGAGGTTCAGACTGTGGGAGTCCCAGGAGAGGCCTTCACGGATACTTCCAACGCCACTTTTCCACAAAGAAGTCTCCGTCCCACCAGTAGTCAGACAGGTACCATACCACTGGGTGAGGCCAGCCAGATTCGGGGTCGAACCACGTGTCATAGTACTCCGTATACCAGACTTTGGTGTAGACTTTTTCCTCTTCACAGTAGTTCCACATTCCACCTGAGCCGTGTGTCCACTTGAGACGCTTCCTAGCTGCTAGCTTGGCTGGAAGGCTGCGTTTGGCCATCCCCTGAATTGTATATGGATGTTTCCCAGCCGTCTCGGACGAGAGTTCCCGTCAGGGTTTGAGGCGAAACGGCTACTGACTAACAGCCAGTTCTTTCCAAGGGACTCTCCGAACCCTTTCGTCGGGACCCCGAACGTTGACATACAGTCTATTAAAGCCGCTGTCCCGACAAGCTTTGAAGAGCGGGATTTTGCACCAGTCATATGTGAGATGTGGACCACCAAGGTCCGATGGTATAAGAAACCGAGCTGGCAACTTGACCACCCTTTGGAATAGCAGCGTAGAGCAGTATGAGAGTGCTTCAAGGTCTTGTTTGGACAGGAAGCAGACTTTGCGTTTAGACCTGCAAAGCTTCCCCTGAAAGATAACGTGAGGGTCTGACGCCTTGGGAAGTAGCATACCGAAAGCTTGAGCCCGAGACTGCAGGAGCCGACAGGAGGCAAGGGACGAGGAAGGGCCCATCAGAGGCAGACAGAGGGAGGCGGGATTGTTGCGAAGCCACGGTGTCCCTAAGATCGCAGAGATCAGGCGGGTCCCAGATAGAATCGCACAAGTGACATCTCCTGGTGTCAGCCAATCCCGTAGGCGGGAGGCAAAGAGAGAGGAGAGAACACAAAGAGGTCTCGAAACATACCCAAATGTAAATTCCGAGGGGTGTCAAATACCCCCGCTCCATTAGTATTGGAGCCTGTTCTCTGAGGCTGCAATTAGGTAAGATACCCATACCTCTGAGGATTCCGTAACATTAAATTTGTGCACTTGCATTCCGTGGAACATTGCCACGGCAAACTTCCGAGTGTGGGGTGCACATGGGCCACGAAAAAGGCGACGGTCTTTCCCGGTCCTAGCGAAAGACCCATGTTGATCAGCAAATGTCAAAATGGACCGAATGGAGCAGATGATGGGAGAAATCCCCTGAATAATGTTCCAGAACCGATCTGGCTCAACATACCCCGCTCCCAACCCTAACTCCATCAAATCTCCGATGAGCTCTAGCCATCGAGAAGTGTCGGGTTCCCTGTTCCACCGTTCTCGGACCATCCTCTGTACATCGGTGACACGACCAGCGACTGATCGAAGCTCCTCCATGGACTTGGACGAAGCACTGGTAGGTTGTCTTCTTTGAAGATACCTGGCCATTTGACCCCAAATATTCCACCAGACAGTGTAAATGAAATTCCCAGGATCTGACCAGCGGTTGTCGTAGAACACTGCGCCCTTGTATGACATTGTCTTAATCTGTACAAAAGACATAGAGCGTACTGCAATTCCCACAATCCCAATAAGGTCTTTGCACGCCTTACTTGAGAAAAACTCCTCAAAGAGATTCCATAGCTGCCTGAGAGGTATCTCGAATTCGCGTCCCTCCTCGTACATGTGGAGTGTGACGCATCTCCGTGGGTGGTATGATCCTGAATTTAAAGGGACGATCTCGGAACTTTCGATTGCCAGTGCACGTGGGCAGGCGGATGCCCACGCCTCGAAGATACAGCACTGGAGCGACTTTGAATTCCATGGCCTGACGACCCTCTGAGGGGCAAGCATGAGAGTGTGTTCCCAGAAAACTTGAGAAGAGGTTGGAGCAGAACGTGCAAAGCGAATTGAACCAACATGACTACAGAAAGCGGCCAAGCCAACAGGCCAACCGAAAGACAAGGATTCGAAAGATGAAGAGATAGAGAAAAGAGATGCACTTTATCAGGGATCGGACGGCAGTCATCGTCCTGGCCAGCAAGGTGAGATTAACAATCCCAGGCCGAACCCATTTGTACTGAAGTGAAGAGGCAAACTGAACGCCAAACTACCCCAAGAAAGAACTTGAAACATCGAAGACTTGGGCAAAGAGTGAGCAACAACCCCACTTAACCCCGTCAGCCGAATTGAGAAGAATATGATGCAGTCCCAGCTTCTGCGAGGTGACCTGGGGGCCTCATGCCCTGAGACACTCGTAATCCCAAGCATTCCCCGATTGAAACGAAAGCCATAATCCTGGCAAGGTGATGAAATTGACAATCCCATCCAAGCCCGTTTTGAACTGAAGTGAAGGGCCAAACTAAGAGCGAAGCAATCCCAAGTTAAGAAATGTCCCATCGAGGCTGTGGGCAAAGCAAGAAACGACTCCACTACTTTGGCCCTGACGGACATATTGAGGAGAGCAGAACTTAATTCATGCCTCGGAGAAAAGGCCTGAAGTCCCCGATTGAACCAGAGTTGAACCAAGAATAGAACTGAGGACTCAAAGGGAAGGAGAATTTATTCGTATCTTCTGAACTGCCTCGGTCACATCAAGAAACGGGGTTTGCAAAGCAGGTGGCACCTAACATTGGCACCGTTATTGCCAGACTCCACCGTTATAAGATCTCCAACATCTTCATACATGTCATTGGCGTAGAGGAGTGCCACAATACAGCTGCCAGCGAAGATCTGAGATTTGTCGTGTAGCCTCTCCTTCTTAGGGCAGACCTCAGGACCAATGAACGCTTCTTTGGTATAAAACCGCGCGTTAAACAAGTGGATGTCCTTGGAACGAAACGTGTTGAGCCCAAAGTGCCAGAGAATCTTCGTGACGTCCCTGGTAGTGAGATAGCCGTGCTCTCCCAAAACTGGGATACTGTCTGAAATCAGTGGACCTTGATTGTCGATAATGAAAGGTGTAAGCTCTCGAACTGTGATGATTTGGAAGTGTTCCCCGACCTTGGCCTTGAAGGTGTTCAAACCTGTCAGCTGGGGAACGAAAACCATAATGTAGCGCCTTGAGCTGGTATGGTCTGTGCCGCCCTTTGGGGCGAAAATTGGGCATCCAGAATGATCGTACTCCAACTGGGACTTCAGCACTGGAGGGCCTAACTTGCTGATCCAGGGCTTCTTATCCTGTTCCCAGCTCTTTGGAGCAGGCTGCGACTTTCGGTCAGGCGAGTCGACTTCCGCTTCAGAGCCAGAGGAGGAACTCCTGGAGTCTGGTGATCCCGAAGACGGTACTTCCCAAGTAGTGCCGCCCACCGGTTTGACAGGTGTTTCCCCACGGTAGTCCTGCGTCTCTGGTAAGGCATCATCCGAATCGGGCTTCGACCCCGACCCGCCGCCCTGCGGTTGTTTCTTGAACCCAACTGAGTACTGCATCTTCCTGGCAATCGGCGAACGGCTCCGAGAGGCAGAGTCTCCCCTGCGCACAGGTGCTGGGGGCGGCGTGGGGAGTATCCTTGCTTCGCGAGGGTCAGCACTGGAGGAAGCTTTGGCTTTGAGACCCTGATTCTTGAACTCGACTGTCCTTGCTTGGTCCTCCTTTTTCTGTTCGAGCTTCTTCTGCAACTTGACTTTCTTCTCATTCGAGGTAAGAATGGGCTTCGATTCCATCTTGACCAGACGCTTCCGAGCCCAACGATCTAAGGCGTGGCGGTCGAAGCCAAAGAAAAGGGGGATAGTCGGCTGAATCTGATTCCCAGTCCAATCCAGATCCTGAGAGTAACAGGTGTCCGTGGTGAAAGTAAAAGGGGGCCCCGCTGGGCGCAGCACAATAGCAAATGTGTGTCTGGTTGCACCAGACAGAGCCGATGGCTACTGAAGGCGAAGGTGAAGCGGTTGCCGAACCCAATCGAGCATTTCTTTAGCGAGGCCCAAACGAAACTTTTTGTCCCGAGAGCCCTGTGGGGAAAATAAGGTGGTCCAGGCATCCTTGTCATACCTGAAAACGTATCCCCTATGCGAGCAAAAGTGGGTACGGCTGCCACCGAAGTGGTCAAAGGAGCGATTCTGAATGACCCAATGCTTGCAATATTGAAACAGCCTCGACGAAAAATCTTCTGGATGTCTTTGCATGTGTGAAACCCAACTAATAGCAGAGTCCAAATGGAAAATAGCCCATGAGACTTCTTTGAACCCCTTGGTTTTGCGATTTCTGCGTAAACTGAATTGTTCGGGAGATTCCCCCGGGAGCCTTCTGAGTTTCAACATGATCCTGATACATTGATTCTGGGCCTTGGTAATCAAATCCGCCGTCGTCTTACAAGGGACCCAGGCAGCACCTCTGGATCGTATAATCCCTCCCGCCATGCAGTTAAGTTTAGAGAGGCGTTTAGACATGGGAATATGCTCATTAATCAAGAACCTACTGTTAGCCCAAAAGGCTTTGTTGATCTGTGAAATACCCTGCTTGACATCTTCGTGACAGGAACCAGTGGCGGAGAGAATTGGGCCCAGCACCAGGAGGGAGGAGGGGGGAGGAGGAGGAGGTTCGAGCGAAGATGCCCAGATTTTGAAAAGCAGCCGCCCTCCAACAACTATTGTGATGAGGGGGGAGGGCATCCGTTGTCGAATAAGGCTTTCCCCCGCTCTCCCAGGCTTTTTTTTACACCAGAATAGTTTTCCATTTTCTGTTACAGGATCTTCGGATTTTCCCTGGGGCCCGAAAAAAGCTGGGGCGCCCTGGACTCGACGGCAGCCCCGTCGAGTCCAAGGCGCTTCGGCCCAAGAAGGCCTGGGGGTTTTTGGAGCGGGGCGAACGCCCTCTGGAACCAGATCTCTGAATCCCCATAAAGACTCGGACGTGACTGATCGAGGCTCGGTGGCCAGATGGCGCCCCCCCCCTCCCCCCCCCCCCCTCGAGGCGTGGCCGTTCCGCCGACCCCCCCAAGGCCTCGCCCCCTGCCCCCCCCAGAGCCACCCTTGTTTTTCATACCGCCCCTGGGCCCCTTATGCCTCCCGCGCGTCTGAGCCCACATTTTTCGTTTAGTTTGTTTTTTGTTGTTGTGTAGGGCGTCTCAGGGCAGCGGTGGCCCCGAGGCGCCTTGTCTTGGGAACCTTGGGAATCTTATGGGTGGTTGGGGTGTTTATAGGGAGTCTTGGCCGTCTTGGCGCTGTCTTGGGCTGTCTTGACGACAGCCCCCCAGGCGGGGGGCAGGAGGAGACTATATCATAAGCCTGCTGCCCGCCATTGGGCGCGGATCTCGATGCTTGGGATCGTCTCCTGTTGCTTGGGATCGATTCCCATTTTTTTGCTTGGGAACGTTTCCCGATCTGCCGCCTGTCGGCAGCAATGCCGCCGTCCTCCTTTTGGTTGGCTGGTTGGATTGGTTGGACGTTTGGCTGGGCGGCGGGTTGGTTGGCTGGTGTGTTGGCCCTTTGCTTTTTGGCTGGTTGAGTTGTTGGGTTGTTGTGAGGGGTCTGCCAAAATGAGGCGGCGCCGCCATGCGGACTGCGCCACGAGGACTTTAAATCCTTAAATGGAGCTCCCCATGGGGCCACGAAACGTGTGAGGGGTGTACCAAAATGGGGCGGCGCCGCCATGCGGACTGCGCCACTGGGACCTTAGGTGGAACTCCCTGTGGGGCCACGAAACGCGTGAGGCGTGTGCCACAAATAGGGCGGCGCCACCATGCGGGCTGCGCCACTGTGACCTTGGATGGAGCTCCCTCTGGGGCCACGAAGCGTGAGAGGGGTGTGCCAAAATGGGGCGGCGCCGCCATGCTGGCTGCGCCATTGGCACCTTAGATGGAGCTCCCCATGGGGCCACGACGCGCGTGAGTGGTGCGCCCAAATGGGGCGGCGCCGCCATGCGGACTGCGCCACTGGGGCTTTAGGTGGAGCTCCCGATGGGGCCACGAAGCGTGAGAGGGGTGTGCCAAAATGGGGCGGCGGCGCCATGCGGGCTGCGCCACTGCGACCTTAAATGGGCCCCCCTACCCCCCATGGCCACGAAACGAGTAAGGGGTGTGCCAAAATGGGGCGGCGCCGCCATGAGGGCTGCGCCACTGGGACCTTCGGTGGAGCTCCCTTTGGGGCCACGAAGCGTGTGTGGGGCCACAAAACATGTGATGGGTGTGCCAAAATGGGGCGCGGCCGAAATCGGTGATGATGGTGACGGTGATGATGATGACGATGATGATGGTGATGGTGATGGGCAGAGGGGGGAGGGGGAGGAGGAGAGGAGAGGAGAGGAGGAACGCGGGGCGACGTCTCTTCAAAACGAAGACCCAACACCACAGGATGGTTTGGGAAAAAGCCAATTGGGCCTCTCCTGGTCCATGGGGCCTTAAGCATCTTCAGGCCTTTGGGGCATCTTGGGGCGTATCTTTGGGGATTAGGCCCATCTTGGGGCCCACGTACACATGCGCATGTGAAAGTGCATACGCATGCATATGCACATACTTGGCTGTGTTTTGCATTGTGCGCCTGAGGGCACTTTGTCTCGATAGCTTACTTCTGGCACATTCCACATTGCGTACTTCCATCCAGTACACATACTAGTGCTTACCTACTTCTTGTGCGCATAAGATTGCTTACGGCTTATTGTATCGATCAGATTGACTTCTTGTATTCAGTGGAGAAGATTGCTTACTTCTTGCATCGACCAGGTGGCTCAAGATTTCTTGTAAAGACAAGATTGCTTACGACTTATTGTATCGAGAAGAAAATATTGCTTACTTCTTGTGCCGACACGATTGATTGCGATTTCTTGTATCGGTGAGATTGCTTACTTCTTGTATCCAGAAGATTGCTTACGGTGATATCTGTATTGAATACAGGGGGCGTTGCCAAGACCCAGTACGGGAACAGCCTTCCACCCTCACCATCCCCAAGACGAAGCCCTTAGAATGCCACAAGAGGGCGCCCTGCCCGCCCCAAGATGGCCCCCAAAAAGTGCACACTCCCCGCACAAAAGAAAGCCTAGATATGCACCCTGCCCGACCCAAGAGGGCCCCAAGAGGGCCAAGAAGGCCCAGAGAGGGCCCCTGGCAATGGTCCAAGAGGGCCAAGAAGGCCCAGAGAGAACCAAGAAGCCCAAGACGGTCAAGAGGGCCAAGGCCGCCCCAAGAGTGCCAAGAATGCCCAGAGATGGCCCCTGGTAATGGCCCAAGAGGCCCTAGAGAGGGCCAAGCAGGCCCAGAGAGGGCCAAGAGGCCCAAGAGGACCCCAAGAGGGCCCCACGAGGGCCAAGAAGGCCCAGAGAGGGCCAAGAAGCCAAGAAGGTCCAATAGGGCCAAGAAGGGAACTGGATCTTGGCAATGTTCCCTGGATGGGCGTGGTCAATAATGTCTGCGGAACTATTAGCCACTGCGCAAAAAGCGGTGGGCGCGGTGGTGTCGACACTGCCAAAGGGGTGGAGAGTGACGATCTCTAGTTCGCGCCAGCCTGGATTCTTGTTCTTCGTTCACGACGACGGCGGAACTACGGCCCTTATTCCCAAAGAAAATTGGCCTACGACTGTGCCTGATTTCTGGCCTGCAAAAGACGCTGGTGATACTGAATCTGTGCCGAAGGCTGGCAAAGCCGCCCCAGCGACACCAGCGGCGCCTGTCCAGAATAAAAGGAGCTCCCCTGGTACGCCTGACGACAGTACCACGCGCGAGCCAAATGCAAAGAAACCAGTTAAGCCTGATGGTGCGCAGGGCGACAACCTTGTCCCCACGATGGCAAAGTTTCAGGGACCACCTCCAGAGAGTGCACGCTGCGACCCTGTGGGGGTTTCGAAGCCCGCGGCCCCGCCACCCCTGCTATATGCACGGGAGAGAGGACTGCAACCAATGCAGCCGCGAGGCCCGCCCCCGTGCATGCTGAAGGCGACCCCGATGGTGGCGCCGACGACCGCGCCTACTATGGGCACGGGCCAGGGCTGCATGGGCGGCATGGTCATGAGCTCAAGCAGCTGCCAATTCGTGGCCAATCCCATGGTCGGCATGGGCATGCGCAGCATGGGCGGCGTCGACATGATGACGGGCAGCGGCCCTTTCCCGAAGCAGCCCATGAGCATGGGCAGCGGCATGGGCGGCATGGGTGGCTGCTGCATGGGCGGCATGGAGAAGCAAGGTGACATCGACCCTGCCACGGCGACTCACGCGAGCATGCAGCATAACGACAGTTGGGGCGAGAAACGCAGTTGGGACCATCGAGACAGTTGGGACCGAAGAAGCAATTGGGACTATGACGACAGAGATGAACACAGCCGTGATCGCAGATGGGACAATGATAACTGGCGTTGGGCGGGCAGCGGATGGAGCGACCGCGATTGGCGTTGAGCTGATTGGTAACGGCTGGCGGTAACACCATCAGTGCACATTTGGTACATGGTCTACACTTGGATGGTTGATATCCGATTGGGCAGATCAAATCTACATCGAATATTGGGATGGATATTATATGAGTTAGTCCAGGTTGCGAGTGGCATGACTAACAGTTTGCTTTGTCGTGGCAGTACCACTAACCGTTCCCTTTGCCGTGGCAATGACAGTAAAATGAACAGGGAGTTGAACTGATCAGTGCGCCACGGTCATCCAGAAACGATGCCCAAGGAGTTGAAATGATCAGGTGGTTGATGCCATCCAGAAACGATGCCAGCGGAATTGAACTGATCAGGGAAACGGTGCCCAGTGATTTGAATTGATCAGGGGGCTGAGGTCATCCAGAAACGATGCCCACGGCGTTGAACTGATAAGAGAGTTGAGGTCATCCAGAAACGGTGCCCAGGGGGTTGCCCTGATCAGGGAGTTGAGGTCATCCAGAAACGATGCCCAGAGAGTTGAACTGATCAGGGTGTTGAGGCCATCCAGAAACGGTGCCCAGGGTAGATACCCACACTCACCTTCATGCATACACAGCATGTGCATACGCATACGCATACACTTACATGGCGTTGTTGTGAATTGTGTGCATACATACACATATACGTGTACATACACATACACATACACTGGGCCCTCGTGTGACCCTGCTGGGCCCTGAGGGCTCTAGGGCATTCTTGGGATCCTCCTGGGCCATCTTGGACCCCCAGGGCCATCTTGGGACTCTCCTTGGCCCTCTGGGTCCGTTGCTCGGGTCGGCGGGGGGGGGCGAAGCCCTGCGTTTGTTTTCCTCCTTCCAGGTCGGCGGGTTGGGCGAAGCCCTGGATCGACAGCCCTGCCAATTGGCAACGGAATGTCCCACAGCAAAGCGCCCTGATAGCTGGGGGCTGGGGGGGGGGGCGGCGGGACGGAACACTTCAGCTCCCAGACGGTGTATGTACACGTGTATGCATGCGCATGTATACGTGTATGTGGGTCTCAAGAGGGTCAAGAGGCCCAGAAGCCCAATAGTGAGATCGATAGTGGGACCACTAGTGAGATCGATAGTGAGATCGATCGTGCGATAGTGAGATCGATTGCGAGATCGATTGTGACATCGATAGTGAGATCGGTAGTGTAGTGGGATCGATCGAGTGAGATCGATAGTGGGATTGATGATGGGATCGATAGTGAGATCGATAGTGGGATCGATAGTGAGATCGTTCGAATGAGATCGATAGTGAGGTCGATGGAGTGAGATCGATAATGATATCGATAGTGGGATCAATGGTGGGATCGATTGAGTGTGATCGATAGTGGGATCGATCGAGTGAGATCGATTGTGAAATCGATAGTGGGATCGATAGTGAGATCGATTGAGTGAGACGTTGGTTCCTCCTCCCCCCCCTCACCTCCTTATCACCCGAAGGGTAGTCGTATAGGTATGGCTGGTATTCTTTACGATTCGCGTATCCCCACCAGCCCCTCCGAGGCCCTGAGGCACTAGGTATTCCTGGACATGGCGGCAGGGAGATGCGGGACCTGGGCGGCAGAGCATTTCCCTGGCCAAGAAACCCAGATCCTGGCCAGGACTAACGCCTCGAAAACGGGGCGTTGAGGTGTGCCCCTGGGTCGCATCACTCAGAAAGCTCATCTGGCCAGGCCGTGGTATTTGTCCTTTGTCCGATCCATTGGATTATCCAACACTTGTGGTATTGAGTCCATTCGCGGTGTGCTATCCATAGTCGTTTGGCTTCTGGACCTGGCTGTCAGGGCCTTTTCTTGTGGCACCCAACCAAGTGAACAGAGATTCTTTCGCTGGCGGCCAAGCCTTAACTTCACTTGCTTGAGCCCGCGTGATGGCGGGTTTCGGCGGGCCAGCGCCCAGCCCGAGTCCGCCGAGCTCTGCGCGCAGTCGCCGCGCAGCCAGCGCTGGCGCGGGGCGCGGGGCTTCCGGGGGCCGGAAGAGCCGTGGCGGCAGCCGTGGCGGCAGCGGTGGCGGCCGCGGTGGCGGCAAGCGCGCGCGCTCGGCCACGCCTGCGCCCAGCCGCAAGGGCGGGGGGCTGCTTGCGTGCAGCGTCTGTGAGCTCACCTCGAAGGACCGAGCGGATCCCTAAAGTTGTTTCGACGGTTGAGGCCCTTCACCCTCCCCCCAAATCACGAACGGGTTGAATGGGAAATGGGTGAGAAGGAGGGATGTATGATGAGGAGAGGAGGGGGGAGGGCGAGAGGGAAGAAAGGAGGACAGGAGAGAGGAGGGATGCATAGGGGAAATGGGGAAGGTAAGAAAGGAGGAAGATGAGGAAGAGGGAAGATGGAGGAGTCCAGGAGAGAGTAGGGCAGGGGCAGGGACAAAGGGGAGGGAGGGCGGAGGGGTGCAGGAAGATAGAGAGAGGAGGCAAGCATGGGTGGGAGGAGGGAGGGTGGACAGGGATGGGGGGAGGCTGGAGGATGGAGACGGACGAGGAATTTGGGGGAGGAACCGCTGCCCCTTGAGGACTGCACGTGTGCCATCGTGGACAGTCAGTCGTGCCCCAAGGAGGACAGGTACGAGGGCATCGTTAACAACGAGCCTGTGTGCATGAAGTGCCTCGACTGGATCGTGACGCACTTCCCTGGAGTTGACGTCGACACCATCGTGCAGCAGAAGACTGAGAGGACGGACGTGACGGAGTTCGTGGGAGACGAGTGCTCCAAGACCAGGACTGCGCAGGAGACCGCGATGATGCCCACCTGCGACGTGGTTGATGGTGATCTGGTCAAGGGTGAGATGTATGTGAAGGCATGCGCGCTGACGTTCTGGCAGTTTACACAGGAGTACAAGAAGACCCCGAAGCAGCTCAACGCCCACGCGTGGAAGGTCCCCGCGAAGAACGACGTGGTCTACCTCGTTGAGCGCACGGACGAGTTCAAGAAGAAGTACCCTTCCGTGCGGATTTCGTTAGCACGGTTCACCGAGGTGAACTCGCGCAGGGGCGTCCAAGGCTTGGGCGAGGTCCAGCAGAGCATCATCATGAGGACGGCTGGCCTCGATGAGTTCATGAAGGACAAGGATTCGGAGCCTGCGCGGTACGTCTGGAAGGACTTCCCCATGCTGTGCGATGAGACGCTTCGGGACCGCGCGGAGAAGATCGACGAGAAAAAGAGGGCCTCGAAGCGTAAAGCCCCTGCTGACGGTCTTTTCAGGAGCGCCTCGGCCAGCGCCATCATCGACGCCGACGCCGTGTCGAACCCTCGCGGAGGCGAGCGTGGTGATGGGGCCTCTGAAGATGGTTGTGACAGCGCCATGGGTGGTGGGAGCGATGAGGATGACAACCCTGAGGCCACTGGCGGCCACCCATCGGCCAAGAAGGCGAAGGCCGATCACCCAGAGGCCTCGCCGACCGACGACGTCGACATCCCGATCGCGAGGCCGCACGTCATTGAGGCACCGAGCAAACCCGTCGTGGAGCAGAACCCGTACCAACCGAAGGAGGCCCAGTATTGGATCCACGAGCTCAACCTCCAGGTCGCCTTCGACGGCAGCAAGATGGGCGTGCCGTTCTCGCAAGCTGAGCAGCACAAGAGCAAGTTCAGCACGTCCGACAGGAACAACCTCACCATCAAGGTCGATCTGTGCAGGTTTGCAGTTGAGATTAACACTGTGAACTGTCACAACTTGACCGACGATGACTTGGCAACCAAATGGGAGGCGTTGAAAAAGGCGGGGGCCACGCTAACACTCAAAGCGTGGGTCGCCCTTGCGTGCCGCTTCGCTTCGAATGGTTTCAAGCTGGCGGACCAGGGGCCTCCAGAACAGATCAGCGAGAACCTGAAAGACGTCCTCCGCTACATCAGCCTGTGGACGGATCACCCAGATGACGAGATGAGCGTGTTGAAAGTGGATCTGGCCAGGCTGCCCTTGCGCGATCGCGCCTTGGCCCGCGCCTTCTGCGACATGATATTTAAGGACATGCTGCCCAAGTGGTTCCAGGGCGGACAAGACAAGAAGGAGTACGTGGTCGAGTTCGCAGCGGCAGCTCGCGCTGCTTGGGACAACATCGGGGAGAATGCATGCCTGGGCAGCGTGTGCGCGTCGGTATACACTCAGTCCGTGAACGTGACCGATGCTTTGCAAGTTCTTGGCGGCGACACGTTCTTGAAGGTGGATGTCGGAGCAGACGTATGGCAGACGATTCGCGACATCGACTCGGCGTCAGCTCGGAACGAGAACGATCCAGGCCCATTTCAGATCGTCGGCCAGGCCATTATGACGAACGAGTTCTGGAAAAACCAGAAGAAGATGTGGTTAAAGCGCATCCCGAAGATCGAGCAGCACGGCAAGGACATGAAGAATGCGTACAAGGAGATGCAGCACATGAAGGCGGAGCCCACGGAGGCGTGCGGGAATGTCTTGTGCGGTCTAGCGGGCAACGCACTGCTTTGGGAGGCAGGGTTTCCAGACTACGGCGTGGGTGAGTTGAAGGAGCGTATCTTGCCGCTGGCATCGAATGCGACAGAGATCGTGCTTCGTGGTATTAAGGAAGCGGGTGGTGGTTCTTCGGCTGAGAACCTTAGCACAATCACAGCCTTTCAGTCGCTGCAAAAGAAGCTACTCTTGCTTTTCCCTGGTGAGGACAACATCGTGCGCTTTGGTACGGCGTTGCACAAGGCGTCGAAGTCCATCGACGTCAGCACGAAGATGGACGCGCTCAGGCGCACCATCCAGACGCTGAACGGGCAAGAGGGTGGAGCGCTTGAGTTGCTGAAGCACGCGACGGGCGCTGTCAAGGGTCGCGCGCTGCCTGATGATATCCAGGAGCTGTTCGGGGAGAAGGCGGTCAAGATCCAAACGAATCTCATCGGGGAGGTGGGCGTCGAGGATGACCTTGAGAAAGACGGCTGCTTCTTGAGGGACGCGACAGTCGAGTTGTTCAGCGTGTTGGAGCTCATGGGCGAGCATAGCCCTGACAAGAGCAAGGATAATATCAACAAGACCACTGGCCTCCTGAAAGCTGTGTTTAACACGGTGAACCAGGTGCTCAATGTCAATGACGTCGCTGCGCATTTCGTGTCGGACACCCAGCCGCCGACTACCAAGACCAGGGCAGATATGGACAAGGCTATGGCCGACCTCACCGCCAGTTACCACGAAGCAGTGGTTGCCGCCAAGAACTGCAAGCACCACTACAAGGAGAGCGAGCGCGTCATGAAGATGAGCATGCAGCTGATCGGCCACAGCAAGGACACCATCACGGAGCAGGGAAGCATCGAGCGGGACAGCATCAAGGACTACATCGACAGGGATCGTGCGAGTTTGAAGTCCGACCTGGATGGCAACGAGACCTTGACGAGGTTCAGCCGCGAGCTGGAGAGCCAGCAGGACGTAGATGCTATAGTGCAGCTCTACAACGACACGGTCACTGGCTTGGACGCGACAGGCTTCGAGACGCGTGCGAAGGCGGTGGAGGATGGCCTCGAGCAGTATTGCAGCACGTGTGACATGTTCTACCTGGTGCGCGATGAGAAGTACGAGAAGGCTGTGCTGGATGAGCTCAGCTATATTCGGCAGACCACGGCGACGGTCCGCATGATCGCGATCTTCGCGGACGGCAAGACGATGAAGGACAAGGTGAAGATGCAGGGCCTCGCGAAGGGGATCGCCACCGAAGCCAGAAAGCCAGACGGTCCATGAAGCCAGACGGCTTCAACAAGGTGCTGGTCCATGAAGCCAGACGGCTTCGACAAGGTGCTCAAGGAGAGGTACCAGCTCGCGCTGAAGCACCGCTAGGCTCGGGAGCGGGCCCCGCGGCGAGCCCCCCCAGAGAGGATGAGAGAGATGAGGAAGGTGGTGGGATGTAGTATGACAGCGGTGAGTTTGAAGATGAGGAGGGGGAGGAGGGGCGGCGGAAGGGGGGCTGGAGGAGGGAGGAGGGCGGGGGGAGGAGGAAGGAATGAGGGGGGATGAGATGGGGAGGGGATTGGAGGGGAGGGGCACAGGAGAGAGGATGGAGGAGGGGAGAGGGGCGGAGGAGGAGGAGGAGGAGGGAGAGGAGGAAAGACGACGAGGGAGATCTCGCTCACTCCTCTGGTGCTGGTGGTTCAGCACCCTGCAAGGGTGCTTTTTTTTTCGCGCCCTGCTTGGGCGCGTCGGCGCGGCCGACCGCGCCGCGAGGCGAGCTCGAGGCGAGGCCCGCGGCGCGGGGGAGAGGAGAGAAAACGTTCGTCGGGGGAGCCCCCCCCCATCGCCTTCTCGCTCGAGGTCGGTTTCGGCCTTGTTGTTTTCGCGCTTGTCCTGGGGACCCTGGGTTTCGGCCTTGTCTGGAGTTCGGTTTCTTCTTGATCTCGCCCGCTCCTTTGGACTCCTGGGACCCATGGCCGAAACCGACAGCGAGCGAGAGGGCAACGGGGGGGGGCGATTCAAACAATGATGCCGAGGACAAGGAGGGAGAGGATGAGGTAAGTCACGAGGGGCCTTAGGAGGAGGACGTGGAGGACATTGAGACAATAAGAAGAAAAGCACGGTCGGCAATAACAGCGCAGGGGTTAGTCGCCATGCAAACCACAACAACGTTGGCCCAACAAAAAATCAAGAAGGCTTGCAAAAACGCACAAGGCAATTTTTAGGCAAGTGTTAAGCAATGCAGCCCTCAATATTATCATGTACGCTTTAACCTATTTTCAACCTGTTTGAAGGATTTCTTTGGTTTGCAGAACCTAGCGGACATAGGACAACACGGTTTTACCCCTTCCCAATCGTTGGCCGAGTGCGCCGAAATTTCGGCAGGCCCCCGCCCGTCGCCGCCGCGTCGCCGCACTGCGCGCCGGATTGGTTTCCCTGGTTTTCGGCCCGCGCCCACAAGCGCACGTGTCGCCGCCGCTCGCGCGCGCGATGGCTGGCTTTGCCAGGCCCGCGGCCGGCGCTTGCCAGAGCGCCGGGATCGGCGGGGTGGCATCGATGGCGCTTAATCGTCAAGACAGGCAGCCACTGGGCCCGCGGCGCTTGCCCACTCGACAGACCGCGGGATTTCGCGCTCCGCGCCCGCGCGACGAGCCGCCGACCGAACGCGCTCGGCGGTCCGGCGCCCAAGGATACCGCGGCACCAGCTGGGCCTGCGCCACGTGCCAATCTGGCGGCGCAAGCTGCTGCGTCGCCGCGAATGCCCGGGCCGCCGCGTCGATGTCCTCCCGCCCTCGCGCGGCCCCGCCCGCACGCGCGTGCCCCTTCGCGCGGCGCGGCTCCGCCGTTCGCGGCGCGATGCCACCTCCGCGCGCCCTCGCGCGCGGAGAAGTGCGCTCGCGCCGCGGGGCGCGGCCCGCGCAGACAAGCGGAGTGGCAAACGCTCGCGGCGGAAGTGGCTCTGGCGGCGGGCAGCTGGGGCTGGGCGCACGATGGCCCCGACTGCGGGCAGTGGGTCATCGAGCGTTCGCGCTAGTCCGCGCCCAGCGCGCTGGCCACCCCTGGCGCGCCAGGGGCGCGCTGCGGCCTGAGTGCGAAGCGTCGCTGCGCGGGAGCTGCGTCTGGCCGCGGGGCACGAAGGCGCGGATGTCATCGCAGACACCGTGGCGGGGCCCCGCGCGAGGGCATCATCCGCCGTGCACCCAGCCGACCTCCAGGACACTGAAAGCTGATTCCTGGCCCCTCTCCTGCCGTCGCCCCCCCCCTCGCCCTCCCACGCCCACGTGCCCTGATCGCCTCGACCCCCGCCAAAGTAGAAGGGGCGGATTGGGGGTGAGTGTTCAAGCGATGACGGAAACAACGACGCAGGACCGCAGACTGGGGCGTATCCGACGAAGGGTCCTCCTCTCTGGACATCGCCATCGGCGGCTTGATGCCCGTGGCGACGCCTGCTCGAATGCGCGCCGCCTTGTCGGGCGCGGCCGCGCCGCCCCCTTGTCCTCGCAAGCCTCCCAAACAACGCCTACGCAACGCATGTTTTATGGTTTCTCCCGCGTCATTGGCCGAATGCGCCGAAATTTCGGCCGGCCCCCGCCCGTCGCCGCCGCGCCCCCGCACTGCGCGCGGGATTGTTTTCCTTGTTTTCGGCCCGCGCCCGCAAACGCGCCCTCGTCGTCGCCGCTCGCGCGCGCGATGGCTGGCCTTGCCGGGCCCGCGACCGGCGCTTGCCAGAGCGCCGGGATCGGCGGGGGGGCATCCCGCTGAAAGGAGCTTAATCGTCAAGACACACTGGGCCTGCAGCACTCGCCCACTCGACAGACTGCGGGATTTTGCGCCCCGCGCCTGCGCGACGAGTCGCCGACCGAACGCACTCGGCGGTTCGGCGCCCAAGGATGCCACGGCACCAGCTGGGCCTGCGCCACAAGCAAAAGTGGCAGGCCGTAGAATCGGTGGGCCCATGCGGCGGATCGCTCGCGGCGCAGCGGAGAAGTGGCGCCGCGAAGTTGGTCACACTTCACAAGTCACCCACGACCCGTCTGACTGGGTCTGGGGGCCGTGCAGGGAGACATGCATGGGCGACGCGCGCGATTCAAGCTCCGCCCGATCCCGCGCCCCCGCCCGCTCAGCAGGCCCGCAACCGCCCTGGCCAGGAGCCGAGGCGAGCGAAATGATCTCGACGACCAAGTGGCCAGACCGCCCCGCGAGCACTGGCGCGAGCTGCGCCTGATCCAGTCCGACGCAGATCATTCGCGACCTGATCCGAAAGATCTCCGCGCTTGGCGCAGAGCCTTCGGACAGCTTCGTCCACGTGGAACTCGCGCATCGCAGAACCGGCGTGACGCGGCACGCGCGCTGGCTTCCATAGAAGCAGCGCGAACCTGCGGACGACGACCAACAACGCGGTTCTTCCACTATAAGCAAGGGTACGCGATCCCGCACTTGGTCGCTGCAAGAATTCGACCGCACGGCTCGGCGCGGCTGGCTCGCCCGCGGCGAGCGGGGGCCGATCGCGCTCTTCTGCGACGCGGTCAATCCTGTCGCGTTCAGCGCGCCAGGGCACTTACCTCGAACGTCGCGACTCGATGCGCGCTGGCGACCAATGTGACTCTCGCGCGGCTGCGGCGCGCCGACATACGTCGGCGGCGCCTGCCCGACAAATCAATTCGCTACCAGCGCGCGCGCGGGCGTCATCCATCACCCTGCGCGGCGCTGGCTCGATGGACATGCGTCGCGCCACGCACAAATCTACCGCCGTCGCCCACCCCTCACGATTGAACAACGATTCGGCGCGAGCCAAAAGCGACGCCTGCGCCCGCGGGGGCTCGTTAAACGCGCGCGCGAGATTGCCCCTGCTTGCCTGCGGACACGGGGACCTGCGCGCGCTCTGCCTGCGTCGACAAGCGCAGCGCCAACTGCTGGCTGCCTCAGATCCGGTGAACACTCTGGCCGGCAAGGCCACGTGAAATTGCACGCGGCAGCAAGCTCCTCGCGCTCTCATTCATCTGAGCTGGCACTTGCCAATCTGCTGCGGCGCGCCTGCTTCGCCCCTACGCCCATGGCGTCAAAAGCAAATGCGTGGCGGCACCTTGCGAAGCCGGGCCCGTGTCGGCTGGCCGAGTCCGTTCGCGCGGCGTCGCTTATTCTTGGAAATTTCATTTTGGTGCGCCACGCACACTCCGCCGTCGGCACCGCGCCATCCTGGCGCCGCGCCAATGCGAAGCCCGCGGTGGCCGATCGCCGCGCGGTGCGACGGGCGGGCGCCGCGAGGACAAACGTCGTAATCCCGGCCGCGCGGGCACTCATCTGCGCGTCGCCAAGCGCCCAGCGCGGCGCGATCCGCCAACGGCGGCTGAAGTGGACGCGCCGCCCCTGGCCGAGCGGCCAAAAAAAAGAAAGACGGACAATCGCGGGGCAAGGTGGCCGTCGCGATCCTTCTGCGCAGGGCCACGGCGAACGGCAAGACAACGCGAACCGACGCTTCGAAGCCACATCTGCAAATGTGAAATCTTGCGCTGCCTTGCAGGGTCCTGGCGCGCTCGCGCCGATCAGCATCTCTCGACGCCCGCGCAGAGCGGGCGCCGACGAACTCGTAGGAAGGGGGCGCTGCGCAACCGCCCCCCTCCATCCACAGCCACCCTCGCGCGATTGAACTCGGTCCGTCGTCGGCGCCGCGCTGCAGGCTGCGCCGCGCCGTCGGGGCACTGCTTGCTCCAATCGCGCGCGCAGGCACCGTCTTCCGCGGCGCTGCCTAGGCTTGTTGCCCTTGGCGCAGCCGCGCTCGGCGCGCGCGCGCGCCGTGCAATCGGGCGGAAGGGGCCGCCTCCGATTCGACATGGAAATCAGCTGGCGCGCCGGCGCACCCAGAACCGCGGGGCGACGTCTCACCGACGCATCGTCGCCGCGGGAAACGCCTCCTGGGCGCGGAAGCCCGCCGCCGCCGATGCGTCGGTGCCCGGCGCGCAAGCGGAGCGCATCCGCCCTGCGTCCGCTTGCTCTTTCTCGGATGCACGAACGCTCTGCAACTGCAGCGCGATTTGGCGCACTTGCGAACCAGAACAATCGCGACGAGCGCAAGTTCCGCGAGCTTGAGAAACGCAGGGCAGGCTAACAAACCCGGCAGCGACGGCGCGCCGCTTTGTCATCGACGCCCAGCCGCCCACGGAAGCTACGCACCGAATGCGGCGCGCATATGCTGCAACGACCATCCCCACCCTGCCGCTCCGCCCCCCATGCGCCCCAAAGTTATAGCGAGGTGCTTCTGGCCATGGCGTGCAAAGAATGCGCTGGGCGCGCCCAAGTCAAGTTGCCTCCAGCCGCGTCGACGATCGGCCGGCGACCCAAAGATGCACCCGAAGGTGTTGGAAGCGGTGGGTCCCGGAGAAACAAGAAGCACGGGGAAGCGCATGCGTTGCGGCGCGATCGAATGGCCCGCGCGCTGCCATTTCGGACCGAGCTGGGCGCCCGACGCCCGCGCCTGTCGCGCATCCGCGCGACGCCGCCAGCACGGCGCGCGCGCGCTAGCTCGGCGATGGCAACATGTCGCGCGCGTCGCTCCGCGCGCGTCGGAACTCCCGGGGCTTCCTGCGCGCCGCGAACGCGCTGCAATCGGATGGCGGGCGCGGCGTGACTGGGCGAACCTCTTCGTCCAAGCCCGCTGGTCGACCCTGGCGGCGCGCGGCTTGCCGATGAGAAGCCGGCCAAACACGAGAGGAGCGCCCACCGCGAGCAGCGCGGCGTCGGCCCCCACATTGGCGGCGCGCGCTGCGGAGAGGGCAGGCGCTCGGGCGCTCTCTGCTCCGACGCTGTTCGCTGCCAGGGCGGCTGGGATGGAATTGCGAGTCCCCGCGCTCGATGGGCCAGACGCGCGGCGCGCGCTGCGCGGCCACTGCCGGCGCTCGCCCATGGAAATGGCGCGCGCGACGCCTTTCGCTCTGCCGTTGCACTGCCCGCGCAAAGCACATGCAGAAGCGTCGTCGCGAGGGAATCGCGCCACTGGCGCGGCGTGCCCGCCGCCGCCGATCGGTGCCGAGGAGCGGCGGCTGCGCTTGCCCCCCCCCCTTCCGCCGCTGCCTCGCCCGCCTTCTCGCCCGCTGCCCCTGGGGCAGCGCCCCCTCCGCCCCCCGTCGGCCCCGCTGTCTCGAGCCCCTCCCCCGCCCCGGCGCTCGCGCCCCATCGCGCGGCGCGTCTCTGCTTTTCGCGGCGCGCACCACTTCCGCGCGCCCCCCCGCCCTCGCGCGCGGAGGAGCGCGCTCGCGCCGCGGGGCGCGGCCCGCGCAGACGAGCTGAATGGCGAACGCTCGCGGCGGAAGTGACTCTGGCGGCGGGCAGGTTGGGCGGGCGCACGATGGCCCCGATTCTAAACAATCGGTTTTCGAGCATTCGCGCTACTGGGAGCACGCCCATGCCCCTTCGGCGATGCTGCCCGCGCCTGCTGCGACACTGCCCTGGCGGGCTGGCCTGCCCTGGCGCGCCAGGCACGCGCTGCGGCTGGGGTGAGAGAGGTCGCTGCGCGGGAGCTACGTCTGGCCGCGGGGCACGAAAACGCGGACGCCATCGCGGACATCATGGCGGGGCCCCGCGCGAGGGGATCATCCGCCGTGCACCCAGCCGACCTCCAGAACACTGAAAGCTGATTCCTGGCCCCTCCCCTGCCGTCGCCCCCCCCTCCCTTCGCCCTCCCCCGTCAGCGCGCCCTGATCGCCTCCAGCTCTGCCAAACTAGAAGCGGCGGATTGGGTGTGAGTGTTCACGCGATGACGGAAATGAGGACGCAGGAGCGCAGACCGGGACGTATCCGGCGCACGCTGCCCCCTCTCTGGACATCTTCATCGGCGGCTTGATGCCTGTGGCCGCGCCTGCTCGAGAGCGCGCCGCCTGGTTGGGCGCGACCGCGCCGCCCTCTTTTCCTCGCAAGCCTCCGAGACAATGCTTGCGCAACGCACGTTTTATCCCTTCTCAATCGTTGGCCGAGTGCGCCGCACTGCGCGCCGGATTAGTTTCCCTGGTTTTCGGCCCGCGCCCGCAAGCGCGCACGCGTCGCCGGCGCTCGCGCGCGCGATGGCTGGCTTCGCCAGGCCCGCGGCCGGCGCTTGCCAGAGCGCCGGGATCGGCGGGGTGGCATCGATGGCGCTTAATCGTCAAGACAGGCAGCCACTGGGCCCGCGGCACTTGCCCACTCGACAGACCGCGGGATTTCGCGCTCCGCGCCAGCGCGACGAGCCGCCGACAGAACGCGCTCGGCGGTCGGGGGCCCAAGGATACCGCGGCACCAGCTGGGCCTGCGCCACGTGCTACCCGCGCTCGACCCAGGCGCGTCAGCCGTTGTCGACGTTGTCATGGTATCGCACCCGCCCGAGTTACCGACTCGCATCAGTCGCGCAGCTAGCCGGCCGCTCTGCGCGCGAGCTCGCGCGCGCCAGCGCGGCCGCAGCGACGCGCCAGCCAGCGCCAAGCAGCCATCGCAATCGCCGGCGCATGGGTTTTGCAGACCCAGTTGCGGGTGCGCGGGCGGGATGATTGCGCGAGCAGCGGGGCTGCAAGCTCGGCGGGGTGACCTGCGCCACGTTGCTTGCGCCACATCTATGGCGCCACGTAGCTCACAAGAAAGCCACTGTTCGGGTTTCACTATTGCTAGCTGCTTATTATATATATATAAATATATATGCTTCGGAGGTTGCGGGGGTGAGATCGCAGCGGCAACCTCGAAATCGTTTCGTTTCGGTTGCGTCGCGCGCACGGGCGAGGCGAAGCTGCGTGGGTGCGCGAGAGGAATGAGCCCGCAGCTACTGGGGCGAAGTCAAGGCAAATGATTATGCCCCTCCCGCCCGTCCGGCGGTGGCCCGCGGTGCCCCGCGGTGTCCCGCGGCGCCCCGTGGTGCCCCGTGGTGTCCGCCGTTGCTAAGGCGAGGTCGAAGCAAATGATTCCCCCCCTCCCGCCCGTCCGGCGGTGGCTCGCGGTGCCCCGCGGTGTCCCGTGGTGTCCCGCGGTGTCCGTGGTGCCCCGCGGAGAGAAGTCGATAATGCGATCGATCGTGAGATCGATGCTGTGCCCCGAGGTGTCCCGTGGTGTCCCAAAGAGTGAAATCGATAGTGAGATCGACGGGCGCCCCGTGGTGTCCCCGTTGGGTGAGATCGACAGTGAGATCAATGTGGTGTCCCGAGGTGTCCTATGGTGTCCCGTTGAGTGGCATCGATAGTGAGATCGAGAGTGAGATCGAGAGGTGCCCCGCTGTGTCCCGTGGTGTCCCGCGGTGTCCCATCGAATGGGATCGATAGTGAGATCGACAAGTGTCACGTGGTGTCCCTTTGGATGGGATCGGTCGAATCAGATATCGCCCCCCCCCCCCCCACCCCTCCCTCCCCCGGCGCAATCGCCTCATCGCCCGACGGCGCGAACCTTTGCCACGTTCATTCAGTTTGCTGTCGTCGGACAGCGGCCCGAGCGAGGACGCTCGGACTCGCGCTCGCGCGCGGGGCGCGCAGAAACGCCCGGCGGCGCAACTTGAACTTCCCGCGCGCAAGAAGAACCCGCGAAGCATGCGAAAGGCGTGCAGCGCTGGGACGAAGCCGCCACTGGGGCCTTCGGTGGAGCCCCCTGGGCGGGGGAAACGCATGCGAGTGCAAACGCGGGGGCCTTCGGCGGAGCTCTCTGGAGCACGGAGCGCTGTCCTGGGCAGGGGGACCGGGTGCGAACGCAGCCACCGGGGCCTTCGGTGGAGCTCCCCATGGGGCCACAAAGCGCCGTGCTGGGTGGGGGAGGCGCGTGCGAGCGCAGCCACTGGGGCCCTCTGTGGAGCCCCACATACGGCCACGGAACGCTGCGCTGGGCGGGGGGGCCGCATGCGAGCGCAGCCGCTGAGGCCTTCGGTGGAGCTCCTTATGAGGCCGCGGAACGTTGCACAGGGTGGGGGAACCGCGCGCGAGCTCAGCAACTGGCGCCTTCGGCGGAGCCGCCAGCGGGGCCACGAAAGGCTTTGCTGGGTGGAGGAACCGCACGCGAGCTCAGCCACTGGGCCCTTCGGTGGAATTCCCTATGCGGTCACGAAGCGCTGTGCTGGGTGGGAGAACCGCATGCGAGCTCAGCCATTGAAGCCTTCTGCGGGGCCACCCATGGGGCCGCGAAACGCAAAGGCAAGGAAGGGGGGGGGTGCTGAGGCGGGCGGGAAATAATGCGGGGCGCTTTCTCTTCAAAACGAAGGCCCAATACCACAGGATGGCTCGGGGAAACCAACGTGCGCCGCAGTCAGTCGAGTCCAGGCGTCGCCGCGGCGATCAGCAGAACCCTCGCGCCCTGCATTCAAACCCGACGGCGCGGCGGGCCCCCCGCTTCTCAGCGAGCTGCAGCGAAGCGAAAGCGAAACCGTCAGCCCCCCATGCCTTCGCCCGACCCAGCCCAAAGCCATGGCAGAGGAGAGCCGGAGAAACGTCGCCGCGCTGGGCCGCCACTTTGCGAGAAAACGGTGGTGACCCGCGCTGTCGCGCGCGTCCCTCAACTTCTGCGCCCAAGCATTCTGCCGACTCTTGCGGCGAGATCTCAGTTCTTCAGAAATCTTCTTGGAACGGCGCTGGAATCGCGCGTGCGGTGAAGGCTTGGCACCCACTGGCTTTCCTGACTCCCCCCGCCCGGTGAGCGCTATCTCTCGGATCGGGCCCCGCGCGCGCAAGACGCTCCGCGTGCATCGCGAAAGAATGCGTCGCAGGCTGCGGGCCGAGGCTGCTGGCCGCGCTGCGCGCATTTGGCACCTGTCGACGCGAGGGCGTTTATTGGCTGCATGGCCAACACACGCCGCACGCAATTTCGGCCTCCCGCTTGGTTGCAGCTGATCAAGCGCGCCAGGAGCCCACGCTCGACCCAACTGCTACGCGTCGGGGTTCGATGGCAAGGCGGGCGCCTGACTCTCCGTCGAACGACAGCAGTTCTGCCCGGCAGTATCCACCATAACCCGCCGGCGCCGTGCACCTGCGGCGCGCAGAGACGACGGCGGGCGCGCCCGGCCCCGTTGATCTTCGCCCAAGCCGCACATTCTGCCAATCGCCACCTCCCAGCCCGACGGGCACCTGCAGAAAGCGAACCACTGGATTGTTTTGCGCGCCGAAGCAACCAGCGGCCCGAGCGCGGACGCTCGGAAACGCGCTCGCGCGCGCCCGCCGCGACGGCGAACGCGCGGGCGCGCGGGGACGCCCAACGGCGCAACGTACTCTTTCTGCGCGCAAGAGAAGCCTGCTGGAAAAAGCAACCAGCGCCGCGGTCGGCCAAGTCCGCGCGTCGACGCAGCGATCTGCAAAATCCATGCGCGCCGAATTCGGGCGCGAGAGAAACATTGCCGCGCTGGGCCGCCACCTCGCGAGAACGCGGCAGGGGCCCGCGCTGTTGCGCTTGTCTGGCAACTCCTGCGCCCGAGCATCCTGCTCGGCCCTATTTCCCAACTCGGCCAACTCTTGCGGCGAGATCTCCGTCCGCAGACACCAACTCGGAAAGGCGCTAGGCTCGCGCGCGCGCTGGAGCCTTCACGCCCCGCTCCAATGGCTCGTGCCACTGCAGCTGGACTGCCGTGGACAACTCGCAGACAATCGCACTGAGCAGCAGCATGGAGTGCACAAGTGTCATCATCGCGCAGAGTTGGCCCCTCGACGCGCGGACTGGCCTGCTCGCCCGTCGAATGGCGAAGATGGTTGCTTCGCGCGCGCGCGCCGTTGGACGGGCGGCAGAGGCGGCAACCGCCCCCCACCCAGCAAAATACAAATGCCGAGGCAGGCGCGCGCCGGCCGCGGGAGCTCGGCCGTCCGCGGCCTCCGACGGCTCGGCCCCCAACGTCTCCCCGCGCGGCCCCGCCTTTCTCGGGGCAGACCTTGCGCGCGCATGGCGCTCCGCGCGTGCGGAAATCTGCGCGCTTGGCGCGAGTCGGCTCGAAGCGCCGGCCTCGTCGCGACGGTGGGTTTCTCATGCTGCGGCCCGAAGTTCCTGGCATCTCGGCGCGCATTGGGTAGTTCGCCGCGCGATCGGTCCTTGGCGGCGCGGCCACCGCGCGCCGCCGCCCACTTTGGCCCCGCGACGGGGCGCAGCTAGCGCCGCGCGCCCAGGCCCCGCGCTCGACCCAGCAGCCGCGCGCCAAGGTTCGATGGCACGGCTGGCCGCCCGTTTCTCCGCCGCAGGACATCTCTGCCCGGCAGCGTCCGCCATGGCCCTCGGACGCCGTGTATCCACGGCGCGCGCGGGCGGCGCCGAGCGCGAGCGCGCCTGGCCACGTCAATCCTCGCCCGGGGCGCACGCGCCGCCAATCGCCACCGTCCAACCGAAGGGGTGCCTCTGGAGAGCGAGCCGATCAAGTGTTGCGCGCGCTGGCGCTGCCAGCGGCCCGAGCGAGAACGCCCGGGCACGCGCTCGCGCGCGCTGGCCCCGCTGGCCCGAGCCCTTGTCTCTGGGAGCGGGCCCTGCGCGCGGGGGATTCTGCATCTCTGGAGCGAGTCCGTTCGACGCGCTGGCATCGTTGCGACAGAACGCTTCATGCGCCGTGGAACTAGGCCGCTGAGCAAAGGTGGCCGCGCGATTGGTTGTTGGCTGCGCGGCCAACGCGCGCCGCAATAAATTTCGGCTTCCCGTATGGTCGCAGCCAGTCAGGCGAGCCTGGGCCCCGCGCTCGACCCAGGCGCGTCAGCCGTTGTCGACGTTGTCATGGTATCGCACCCGCCCGAATTACCCACTCGCATAAGTCGCGCAGCTAGCCGGCCGCTCTGCGCGCGAGCTCGCGCGCGCCAGCGCGGCCGCAGCGACGCGCCAGCCAGCGCCAAACAGCCATCGCAATCGCCGGCGCATGGGTTTTGCAGACCCAGTTGCGGGTGCGCGGGCGGGATGATTGCGCGAGCAGCGGGGCTGCAAGCTCGGCGGGGTGACCTGCGCCACGTTGCTTGCGGCACATCTATGGCGCCACGTAGCTCACAAGAAAGCCACTGTTCGGGTTTCACTATTGCTAGCTGCTTACTATTCTATATATATATATGAATCTGAGGTTGCGGGGGTGAGATCGCAGTGGCAACCTCGAAATCGTTTCGTTTCGGTTGCGTCGCGCGCACGGGCGAGGCGAAGCTGCGCGG
>CAUYUJ010021853.1:73400-132366 GCA_963575745.1 Prorocentrum cordatum | reverse complement strand
CCTCCTCCCCCCCGCCCACCAATCGCCTGCGTTCCTGTCGCTTCGCCCGCTTAGCCCCCCGCGCGGGTTCTTCCGGAGGTGGCGGCCTCGTCCTGCGTTGCGCTACGCGCCAATCAATGCGAGCGCGCATGATGCCCCAGGCCCGGCAGGCGGCGGGGCGGCGGGGGTGCGCAGAGCGCCCATGCTATCTTGTAGTGGATGCCACGGGTCGCGTTCCATGGGGCGACCATGAGCTCGCCCATCGAGCGGGCGCACCTGGGAACGCCCGCCCCCCCCCCCCCCGCCCCCCAGGGCAACAACTCAGCTGCCCTCCTGACTTCTTAGTTAGCCCCCCCATTGCAATGGCAACTATTCTCGCGTCTTGGCTGGGCCAGCCTGTCTTGGGCTGTCTTTGGGCCACGAGGCGGGGCTTTCCCTGGCGTTTCCGGCGATGTTCCTGGCACTGCACGTGTATGTGATGTGTGTGATGTGCGTGGTGTGCATGTCGAGGTAGTATGTGCATGATGTGCGCGTGTGTTTGCACATGTGTCAGTGCGCGTATATGCATATGCTTCTGAGTTGTCGCAGGGACCCGCGCGTAACAACATCAGACGAACATATTATGTAAATGCCAACGTATGTATGTGAATACGTATATGTACACAAATATGTATATGCATGGGTGGTGAACATGTATATGATGCATACACTGCTGCCGCGTGCAAATACTGCATGTATTTCAGTCAGATATCAAATATGACTTGATCCTTTCTTCCTGCTCCTGCTCCTCTCTCTTCCTGGCCCCTCCTCCTGCTCCTCCTCCTCATTTAATTGAATATGCGCTTGCCTTGGACAAGCGCATCCCCCTGCCTGTGGATGATGCCCCCCATGGGGCCCGCCCTTTTTTTTCTGTGTGTTCACGCATTATAAGCCCCCTGGGGCCGCGAGGGATATAAGCCCACGCATCATGCATTTCACCAGCGCGGTGTTGCTGAAGCCCGCGGATGGGGAGTGCGAGAAGATGATTCTTCACGCGTCGTCTTGTTTGCCTTTGAACTCGGTACTGTTTCTTGCCCCTAGCCTTCGGGTATAAAAAGCATGGTAGTCGTCTCATCGTCAGGGGGAGGCCCCTCTCGTCCCACCACCCCTTTCCTCCTCACTCCAGTGGGGGGAGCAGCAACAGCAGCAGCAGCAGCAGGCGGAGGCCGGCCAGACCACCCTCCACTGAGCCCTGCAGGCCCGAGACGCCGTCCCACCTCAAGCCTTCCTGTCCGCCCTGCCTGGCCCATCGCGGGAAGGGCGCCCGCAGCGGTCGCCGCGGCTGCAGCGCATATTAGCCCCGCTGTAGCTGTTCCAATAGAACCTCATAGAAGTGAAACTTACCCCCAGCAGGGGGGGCGGGGCGGGGGCGGGATGATGGGCTCCGTCGTCGTCCGTCCCGCCCCCATCCCATCCCCCTGCCTGGGGAAATTTTCACCTCTGAACCGGCAGAGCTCCGTCTTCTGCATGTGAGCCATGGTGGAGGATGCCCCCCCGCCTGCAGCTACCCCACCAAGCCTCGGGCAGGCTCAGGGGGGCTCGCGCCAGGGGCAGCTTTGTCGGCGCGCGCTGCACTGGAGGTGGTGGACGAGGAGATGGAGGAGGAGGAGGGAGAGGAGGAGGAGGAAGGAGGAGAAGGTTGAAGAGGAGGAGGAGGAAGGGAAGGGAACAGGGAGGAGCAGGGGGAGGAAGGAGAGGGAGGGGGATGGGGGAGGAGGCGGAGGAGAACGGGGAGGAGGAGGACGAGTAGGAGGAGGAGGACGGGGGAGGACGGAGGGAGGAGGGAGAGGAGGAAAAGGGGGAGGAAGGAGAGGAGGAAGAAAAGGGGGGGAGGGAGGGGGAGGTGGAGGAAGAAGTGGAGGAGGTCGAGGATGGGGGGGTAGAAGGAAGAAGAGGAGCACTGTTCGGATCGTGATGCAGAGCAAAAAACAAATAATGAGGAACACGATCCGGTGATCATGATGCTGTGGTGATGATGGCGATGGTGACGAAAAGAAGGCGATGCGGAAAGCAACGGCGGCCTGTCATGGTGGGGGCAACAGCGGTTGCAATAATGCTGATGCCGACGCAGCAAAGGATTATTAATCATTATGCGGCAGTGGCGATGAGGAAGAAGCAGGGGGGAGGAAGGGGGAGGAGGAGGGGGGAGAGCGACGAGAGGTGGATGATTATTGTGATGATGATGGCGACGATAGCGATGAGTGGGGAGGGTGATGGCGATGGCGATGGCGATGGGTGCGATGACGATGGCGGTGACCAGGGGGAGGGGGAGGAGGAGGCGAGGAGGAGTCGGAGGAGTGGGAGGAGGAGGAGGCTGAGGAGGAGGGCGGTTGTGGGCGAGGAGCCCATGAATGTCGGAGTCTCTGCGAAGGTCGCGGCGGAGGGCGAGGGCTCCATGGATGGGCCAGGGCCCCATGGTCCAGGACGACCTGATGGGTTGCTTGGTATGTGGCGATGCCTGCTGTGGCGAGGGCCCTATGGACGGACGTGCCGTATGCTCGTGGGCTTGCCACCCACATAGCCCCCCCCTGGCGTCGTCGACCCCCCCCCCCTTCGCAAATATTATAGCCCCCAACGAGATGCCCCCCCTTTCCGCCGCCGCCGCTGCACCCCTTACGCCCGCTGCTGCTGCTGCTGGTTGCATCTAGTGGCTCAAGCTGCTGGCCTGACGCACGCCAGGCGCTAACATACTGGGCGCTACAACTAGGCGCTAAACGATGTGCTGGGCGGGCTGCTGCCGCTGGAACTGCTGGTGGGGGGCTAATAATGCGAAGCGCATCAGCAACGACGAGGCTACTGCCATCACTTGGCAGTTCGCTGAAAGCCGCTGGGGCTGTGAGGATTCCTGGGTGGATGGCGCTTGGGTGGATTTCTGGGGCTACCACTCCAAGGCTACTGAGGCCGCCTACCAGTCCGGAGCTAAGTGGTTTCAGTTTCAGACCGACTACTACTTCGACCACGACGTCACCGTGGTTTTCGGCACAGGGGGCTACGACGGCGACGAGCATTACCAGTACTCTAGTAATGGGACCTACCGGCGCGTGCGCAGGGTGAAGATCCTCATGCAGTGAGTGAGGAGCGGGGCTACTAGGTACGTAGTAAGTCGCCAGCAGCAGCGCGGGGCTAGGATATGATGAGGAGGCGGGGCTAGATGAGGACGCAGTGCAGCAGCCCAGACAGAGCCCATGACAGACCTGGTTAGATGTCGAGAAGAAAAAAGAAGAGCGGAAGATATGGGAAGGAGGGAGAAGAAGGGGGTGTCGGGATGATGGTGGCGGTGATGATGATGATGACGACGAAGACGACGATGGCGAGGGGGGCGATGGGACTGTGTGAGGGAGAGAGCGAGTGTGGGCACCCATGGGCGAGGTGGAGGAGGAGGAGGGCCTAGGAGGGCGAGGGCGACTCTAGGGCGAGGAGGGCCTAGCTAGGAGGGCCCATGGGCGAGGTGGAGGAGGGCCTGGAGGAGGGCCTGGAGGAGGGCCTAGGGGGGCAGTACCACCTCTGGCGAGGACGACGCGCGAGGATTTTATTATCAGTTATGAACCTTAATTCCTGGGTGCCAGATGCTGGTGGGCTAGGTGCCAGATAGCGCGGTTAGACAATGTTGTCCCGTGGTTTTCGATGGGGAATCGAAGCTGACGTTGTGGAAAGCAGGGGCTGTGTTCCTTGTTCATCGTTCCTGGGGTCAACGCCCCCACTGTGGTCCGACTCCCTGACCTCTTCTGGTGTGCGCTCTGGCCACCGCCTCGAGGCGGATCCAGCCGCGGCCACGAGGGCGCCCCGCCAAGGCCCCAACGAAACCCAGAAGCACGGACCCTCGGTCCAACAGCTCCCAGACATCCAGCGTTTTTTTGTTCGCCACACGGCTCCTCGGAGGTCCATCCTTGGAGTGGTTCTCGACGCCCACAGGGTCCAGCGAGGCCTTCTTCCAAGAGGCCGAAGGTGGCCGGCGGGGCCAGATCTTTCAGCTCGGGCAGCTGCTGCTGCCTCCTCCACCTCCGCCGCTGATGCTGCGCCTCAACCCTCCTCCTGGCCGCCTCAGCAGGAAAGCCCAGATGGGCCCTTCCGAGGGCCGTTTTTTTTCGCATGGCTCGCTGTGCTCTTCGGAACGTTGAAGGCTTCACGGGCGCGAAAGAGGTTGAGCTCGAACGTAGGTTCCCACAGAGCATCGACATGTTGTGCATGCAAGAGACTCGCTTGGACATTTCAGATTACAACGTATCGGGTAGCGGCTACTCGTTCATTTTCTTTGTGTCCGCAGACGAGGAGGAAAAGGAGACGGCGTGCATTGGCTTCAGTATCGCCCCGCGGCTGCGCTCGAGTGTGATCGGCTTCAGGCAAGAGACGACAATAGTGGCGTACGTGGAGCTGAGGGTGCAAGGCGGGAAAATATCGTTGGCAATTTGTGCGCGCCTCGCAGCGGGAAGATGTTCGAGGATAGGCAGCTGTTCTTCACCTCTCTTGGTACTTTCATCGCTCAGACGTCGCGGCGCGGTCCGATTATTTTGCTCGGAGACTCTAACGCGCGCCTGCACAGGAGGGCAACCTGGGCGCCAGAACTACGTCTCTAAAAGCTCTGTGAAAACGGACAGAGCGGAGTGGTTGGAACACCTCCTGGTGACGGGCGATTGGGACCAGGTGCGACGCTTGCGCAAAGGGGCCGGGCGGAAGCAAGGCAAACTTCGCGACCTTCGCGGCGACCTGGTTGACTCCGAGGCCCGCGCGGACACGCTGGCAGGCTTCCTGACGAAGGTGCAGCAGGCCGCGCGCGAAACCACGCCGATGCTGACAACGTCCCCTGGCTCTGACCTGCCGGTCAACTTAGGGCAGATCGAGGACTGGGATAGAAGACGAAGAACAAACGACAGAAAC
Organism: Prorocentrum cordatum; assembly: GCA_963575745.1. Classification (NCBI taxonomy): domain Eukaryota; class Dinophyceae; order Prorocentrales; family Prorocentraceae; genus Prorocentrum; species Prorocentrum cordatum. Next base: position 127,473 of record CAUYUJ010021853.1, on the reverse strand, counting down.
ATCCTTTTGGCGCTCCGCGCGGACTTCTTGGATCTGCGTTGGACACCCCCTCCCTTGCGCGCGGAGGTACCCCCCCCCCCTGGGGGAGCGCCCCTCCCTCCCCCCGGGGGGGTGCCCCTCCCCCCTCCTCCCTGGCGCGCGGAGCGCGCTAGGGGCGGCGCTGGGGGCGCCGCCAGGGGACCCCGGCGGGAATCCATGAAATCAGCGTGGAGCGCCACAAGTTTATGTTTATGGCGTTTTTCCTTCTTCGCTGGGAGGTGACCGAGGCAGCCGAGCGCATTAAGTGGGGCAAGGCGTCCGGCAGTGACGGCATCCACAGCGACTTCTGGAGAGGGGTCTGCGTTCGCGACTCCCCAGCGAAAGCCTGGGCGCTAGCATTGTGCTGGCGATGTTGGGACCAGGGTAGCGTTCCGGAATCGCGGGCGACTCCTTCGTGATTGCCGTGGTCGAGAAGGGAGAGGCCACGCTCTGCGGCAACTACAGGCCCGTGTGCCTGCTCCAGACTGGGTGCAAGATCTTTGCGATTCTCCTCCTCCGCCGCCTCAAGGACGCCGGGGCCGAGGGCCGCATCTGGGCAGCCAATCTGGCTTCAAATCGTGGCGCCGCCGACGCCATCTTCCTCGAGAGGCGAAAGCTGGAGGGAGCGTGGTCGAGCGCAAACGGCCGGCTCGTGCTTCTCGCTCTGGACTGGGCCAAGGCGTTCGGTAGCGTCATGCCAGGGCATGTGCTGAAGCATCGCAGCGCTTCGGAGTCCCAGGGAAAATGTTGGAAATGACTTAAGCCATCTACACGTGCAGGAACTTCGCGGTTCGCGAGGCCTGCGTGACGTCCAAGACCCGCGATCAGCACGCTGGAATTTGTCAAAGCTGTCCTTTCTCTCCTTTCCGTTTCGCCATGTTGATGACCGTGCTGCTGCGCGACGCCCGGGACATGCTGGGCGACCGCATGTGAGACACGGAGGGGCCCATGTACGCCGATTACTTGACGGCGATAACTGCCGCTGGCGCGAACTACGGCCTCAAGTTGAACTAAAGAAAGCTCGAATTGCTATCAATCCAATGCCAGGGAAGCGTGGCGAGTCCGGACGGCACCCTGATCCCCGAAAAAGACTCGATGGTATATTTGGGGAGTGGCTTGGAGGCCGATGGATCCATTGCTTCTGAGCTGAGCAGGCGGCCAGGTTGTGCCAGGGCTGAGTTCGACACCATTGCCCGAGTATGGCCCCATTCCATCCTGTCCACACAGCGGAAGTTGCTGATCTTCAAAGCCTGCGTGCAGACAACCTTGCTGTACGGATTGCACGAGGCGTGGTTTTGGAAACGCGAGTTGGACAAACTCGACAGCTTGCTTCCACGTGCGGTGTTTGAGGAAGGCATGGGGAAAACCACATTCATACATTAGTCGTATTTCGAACGCGGTAGTTCTGGACAGAGACCGCCGGCCGCCCTTGAGTCGCATCCTGTTGCGCCGTCAGTCATCTCTTTTTGCGCAGATCGCCTGGCACCCAGACGATCATCCGGTGCAACGCGCGATCCACCAGCCGCCTTCGTCGGAACTGGGGCCGGCTCGCAGACGACCCCGGGGCAGGCCGAAATAGTCATGGTCGAATGAGTTGTGCAAGCCTAAGAGAACTTGCCAGAACAACGCGTATGGTTTTCGACAGCTTGCGGCAATTCTAGCAAAAGCCTGGAAAGCCGCCGTGCGGCATTACTGCCCATAGTGCTGCATCACTAACCATGTGCATCGACACCCGGCTTGCATTCATTCGTTCGCTTTTTGTTCGCAGCCACAGGGCCTGGCAAGTGCGCCCAGAGACGTCGTGATTGTTTTGCAACGTCGACCCCCAGAGGTCTGGACCACTTCCCCGGGACAGGTTTTCATCCTGTGTTTTTTGACGGTCCCGGGTCCCGGCAAGGATTTGTTCCACAGCGCGAGGGGGTCTGCTGGGGTACCCAGCGTCTTCCGCCGAACTTTTCACGCCGCGCGCATATCAGGGCAGCCTCGGGCCCCGCCGAGCCGTCGACAAAGGTTCAGTCGGGCATGCCCTCCTACAGGCGGATAATCAAACTTGTTGAAATTTAAAAGCAACTAAACGTTATGGTAAACAGTCGTGCGTGTATGTATATGTATATGTATATGTGTATATATATATATCCTCCACATACTATGTTTTGACTATTCTCGAATGTTCCTCCTGCAGAGGGATATGCCCCACTCAAGACAAACGCGGCGGAAAAGTCGGGGCCGAGCGGTCGGGGGACCTACGCCCCTAGGATCCGACGTCGCGGAAGAAACGTCCCTGACCTCCAGGGGGGGGGGGCTAATTAACAATTACAGCAGAGAAAAAAAAACCCAATCAATGATCGATAAAGAAATCGATGGGGGGTTCGACCGGGAACCTGGGAACCCAGAACCCACCGAAATCGTCCCAAAACCAATGCCCAAAAACCCGGGAACCCGGAACCGGGAACCTGGGTACCCGGCCGGCTACCAAAATCAGCGGGAAACTTTCGCCAAATCCTTAATATCCGCTGGGACCGCTTCAGTGCAAGCGCTGAATGGGGAAAACTAGCACCAGGACGTCGATGCCAAATTCCAGTCGAGATCTTAGTCAGTCCAGATAAGTCTATCGGTCTGGAGGGCTACTGTGTTTTAGCACTCTTGAGGTCGGGGTCCCAGCATCGCAGCAAAATCACGACCGAAACCCTATGGACCACACTTTCTGCGGCACTACTCCAGATTTCGTAATAAAAGGAGGGGGTCTGGACCCTCCAAGACAAGCCATTTCAGACCCCTCTTCGTGGGAAAACCATCCAAAACATCGTCCCCAGACCCCCCCAGCCCTCCAAGATAGCCTGGAACAGCTCCCCCCCCGAAATGAGACCCCCTCCCTTTTATTATGAAATCTGGAGTACCCGTGCCAGGCTGGCCTGTGATGCTTCTGAGATCCGACAGCCAGGCCCCCGAAGCCACATGTTTCCCAGAACGCTCGACCCCCAAAGGTCTCGACCCCTCCCAGGATAGGGGGGCACATGCGAACCCTACCCCTACCCCCCACGATTTTTGAGGGGGAGGGTGGGGTTCACTTCGCTCGGGAGCTCTCGGACAAAGTGAACCCCACCCTCCCCCTCAAAAATCGTGGGGGGCAGGGGTAGGGTTCGCATGTGACCCCCTACAGGACCCGCTTCTCTTCCCGAGTCGTTGCTTTGGACGAGGCCTGGTCTCAGGGCCCCCCAGGGGCCGAAAGTTGCGCAACACCTCCCGCCGTGCGTGTTTCGTGACGCGAGGGGGGTCCCGGGGCACGCTTTTCACGGCCTCCCAGGGGCCGAAAATTGCGACACACCTCCCGCTGCGTTTCTTCGTGACGCGAGGGGGTCTGGACACCGGGCGAACACGCCCGGCGTAATGAAATGCAGCGCCTGTATCTCCAGACCCGTCCTTCCTACGCGGGTTGACTGTAGAGGAAGGTAGGACGACGTCATGATCATGAACTTTTGGAGCTCTGCCCAGATTTCGTGGATCGGCGCTGGAACCCCCTCCCTTGCGCGGGGAGCGCGCCAGGGGCGGCGCCGCCGAGGGGCCCTCAGTGTCCATCCAAGCAATCCGTGCGTACCTCCGAGAACTTATCGCCCGTAACCTTCCAGAGTGCTAAAACAACAGCCCTTCAGACCTATACGCTATATAAATCTAAATGTCTACCTATCTGGGCTGTCTGAAACCTCGATAGGAATTTGGACGTCAACGTTCTGGTGCTATTGCTCAGCCCCCCTGGAAGTTCAGGGGGAGCCCTGAGCCGCCAGGCCATCTTGAGCGGACTTGGCTGGCCGCGGCGCCGGGGGCGGGAGCGCGAGCATCCGCCGAGGGGAGCGGCGGCGCGGCGCGCCTGGCCAGCCCGCGGAGCACGCGCGCCGCGTGCACGCCCGCGGCCGCCCCGGCGAAGCTGGCGGCAGCGCCTGCGCCCCCCCTCTTCGCGCAAAAGCCTCGACCCCAGATCCTCGACCACTCGAGCCCTCTGACCCCTCAGCCCTTCGACCCTCGACCCTCGATCCATTCGGCCCTCGGCCCTCGATCCCTCGATCCTCGACCCCTCGAGTCCTCGGTCCTCGGTCCCGCGCCCCTCGATCCTCGATCCCTCGTTCCCTCGTTCCCTCGTCTCTCGATCCCTGGATCCTCGATCCTCGGCCCCTCGGTCCCTCAATCCTCGGAGGAGGAGGAGGAGGAGGAGGAGGAGGAGGAGGAGGAGGAGGAGGAGGAGGGGCAACGCTCGGGAGGAGGAGGGGGGGGGAGAATCGAGCCGGGATCGGCGATGCATCGCCGCCACAAGGTCGGCGACGGTCCACCCCGGACGACGAGTCCCCGCGCTCCTGGGCGGGGGGGAAGGGGCTCTCGGGCCCTCTGCGGGCGACGAGCGGGCGGTTGGGTGTCGGTGCTAGGGGGCCACATGCGAACTCTGCCCCTGCTTCCCACGATTTCTGAAGGGGGAGGGTGGGGTTCCGTTCGCTCGGGAGCTCCCGAACGAAGTGACCCCCCCCCCCCCCTCAGAAATTGTGGGGGGTAGGGGTAGGGTTCGCATGTGGCCCCCTAGGTGCGCCCCCCCCCCTCCCCAGACCCCCTTCGCGCTGTGAAAAAAACCCAGCGGGATTCTTGTTTCGCTATTTTCTGCCTCCGGAGGCCCTCGCCGCTCTCGCGCGTCGGCCGCGCGCGTGTCGAACTCTTGTGCAAATCTTCATCGCCAACGCGAGGGCGCCGTCATCGTCGTCGGCGTGATCAGCATCGGCGCCGCCGCTGGCCGTTTCATCATCGTCGCCAGCGTCGCTAATAAAGTCGGGTTGCTGAAATAAGGAACGCTAGATAAGGAACGAAACTTCATCGGCTTCAAACAAGCCTGGGTGCACGAGAAAGGCTAGAGGAACAACCGCGGAAAGACGTAAGGAACATCGACCCCTTCCGAATCCAAACTGTTCCATATTCTAACGTCTTGGCTGTGTCATCGCTGCGTCTACCGTTGTCAAAGTTGCCGTGGTGCCGCGCCCGCCCAAGTGGCCGACTCGCACTGAAGTCCCCGCTGGGAAGTGCGCGGTGGTCAGCCCACCGCGGCCGCGTCTGTCGTGCACGCTTGCTGGCCGCTGCGCGCCAGCAACCGCGGGCTTGCGCGGCCGCGGAGATGCACCAGCCAAACCCAAGCCGTCATCGCAATCGCTGGCGCATGCGTTTTGCGAGACGAGTTGCGGGTGGTCGGGTGGGAAGATTGCGCGAGCAGTGGGGGTGACAACTGCGAGTTCCACATGTGAGCTGCGCCGGGCCTCGTGACCTTCAAAAAACCCCATGTTTGCTCAGACCAGCCGCGGGAGCGAGAGCCCCTCTATCCTTCCCTCTCTCGCTCTCTCTCTCTCTCTTTCCCTCTCTGTCCCTCCGTCTGTCTCTCTCCCTCTCCCTCTTTTGCTGTCTGGCGGTCTATCCGTCTGCTTTGCCTCAGACTTGAACGACCCAACGCAATCTTATTCACAACTCCGTGCAACGCATCATACAAAATGGAAGACTCTTTGCAGCGCAGCTCTTGCACCTCCTGCGCGACGGCGCCTCGGGCCTGTTAAAAACCTTATCGAGAACAAGGGGCCGCATTCTTTCCGAACCCACCTCCCCTCGATCTAATATCGCGGTCCCAACTCAGGTGGGCAGACTAACGAAATTCAAAACACGGCCCCGGCAAAGACTGGAGGAAAAGCGGAAAGCGGTCTCGCCTGGTGCGAATACGACGATTAGTTCCCCACATCCTGAGTGGGGTTCTTGTTTTCCCAGAACACCCTCTCCTTCCCACCCACCTCCCGCTCCATCTTCCATACAGCACAATATTATTCCTACCACACACACCATACCATACCATAGTTCCTACCACACATACCATACCATACCATACCATACCATACCATACCATACCATACCGTACCATACCATACCATGGCGTACCATAGCATACCATACCATATCACACCAATGCCACACAAGGAGGCCCCGCCTGAGCGAGGAGGGTATCGGAAAACCATATTATTTACATGGTTTCGTGCCCCTCCCACCCCTCCAGGGAGGCCCCGCCTGAGCGAGGAGGGTATCGGAATACCATACTATTTACATGGTTTCGTGCCCCTCCCACCCCTCCAGGGAGGCCCCGCCTGAGCGAGGAGGGTATCGGAATACCATACTATTTACATGGTTTCGTGCCCCTCCCACCCCTCCAGGGAGGCCCCGCCTGAGCGAGGAGGGTATCGGAATACCATACTATTTACATGGTTTCGTGCCCCTCCCACCCCTCCAGGGAGGCCCCGCCTGAGCGAGGAGGGTATCGGAATACCATACTATTTACATGGTTTCGTGCCCCTCCCACCCCTCCAGGGAGGCCCCGCCTGAGCGAGGAGGGTATCGGAAAACCATACTATTTACATGGTTTCGTGCCCCTCCCACCCTCCAGGGAGGCCCCGCCTGAGCGAGGAGGGTATCGGAAAACCATACTATTTACATGGTTTCGTGCCCCTCCCACCCCTCCAGGGAGGCCCCGCCTGAGCGAGGAGGGTATCGGAAAACCATACTATTTACATGGTTTCGTGCCCCTCCCACCCCTCCAGGGAGGCCCCGCCTGAGCGAGGAGGGTATCCGAAAACCATACTATTTACATGGTTTCGTGCCCCATCCCACCTCTCCAGAGAGGCACAACCATACTATTTTACATGGTTTCGTGCCCCTCCCACACCTCCATGGAGGCCCCGCCTGAGCGAGGAGGGTATCCGAAAACCATACTATTTACAACCCTCCCACGAGGAGGGTATCTCATACCATGGTTTCGTGCCCCTCCCACCCTCCAGGGAGGCCCCGCCTGAGCGAGGAGGGTATCGGAAACCATACTATTTACATGGTTTCGTGCCCCTCCCACCCCTCCAGGGAGGCCCCGCCTGAGCGAGGAGGGTATCGGAAACCATACTATTTACATGGTTTCGTGCCCCTCCCACCCCTCCAGGGAGGCCCCGCCTGAGCGAGGAGGGTATCCGAAAACCATACTATTTACATGGTTTCGTGCCCCTCCCACCCCTCCAGGGAGGCCCCGCCTGAGCGAGGAGGGTATCCGAAAACCATACTATTTACATGGTTTCGTGCCCCTCCCACCCCTCCAGGGAGGCCCCGCCTGAGCGAGGAGGGTATCCGAAAACCATACTTTTTCCCAGAACATCCTCTCCTTCTCCCTCCCGCCTCCCGCCTCCCATATCAATACCATCTCCACCCCTCCAGGGAGGCCCCGCCTGAGCGAGGAGGGTATCGGAAAACCATATTATTTACATGGTTTCGTGCCCCTCCCACCCCTCCAGGGAGGCCCCGCCTGAGCGAGGAGGGTATCGGAATACCATACTATTTACATGGTTTCGTGCCCCTCCCACCTCTCCAGGGAGGCCCCGCCTGAGCGAGAAGGGTATCGGAAAACAATACTATTTACATGGTTTCGTGCCCTTCCCACCTCTCCGGGGATGCCCCGCCTGAGCGAGGAGGGCATCGGAAAACCATACTATTTACATGGTTTCGTGCCCTGCCCACCTCTCCAGGGAGGCCCCGCCTCAGCGAGGAGGGTATCGAAAAACCATACTATTACTTACATGGTTTCGTGCCCCTCCCTCACGTCCAGGGAGGCCCCGCCTGAGCGAGGAGGGTATCGGAAACCCATACTATTCACATGGTGTCGTGCCCTTCCCACTCTCCAGCTTCTCCTTCGTGCTGATGTTATCGTACCCCGTGGGTCCCACGAGACCGTTCATATCTTTATGTGGGGAACTCCGTTAGCATAATTTTTCCCCCGCCTTCCTCCAGACCTCACACACCTCCACATACGCTCTCGTGACTGCAGGCGCACACACATAGTCGATCTTGAACTTGCGCTCGCCCAAGTAATGATCGAAACATTGGCTCCTTACAAAAAAAATCACTGCAACAAACCCGTGCTGGCATGCAGGCTTCGTTCCTCTCCTCCTAGACGAGCGCTCGCGTCAAACATCAAAATTGGGACCGTCCCAAACGGCAACAATCCAATAATTCAGAATCCCCCTCCGAAAAACCGCACATGTCATCTCATGCGCCTGCTTCTCCTTCTTTGCCCCGTGTGGTTCCGTCGGCGCATACCCCACAATCGAAGTCATGTTCGTCAGTCGTCCGTCGGCGACGTCGTCGTCGTCGTCGTCGTCGTCGTCGGCGTCGTCGTCGTCGTCGTCGTCGTCGTCCCCCGCCCCCCCCGGGGGCGCGCCGCGTGCGCCCTCCACCTCCTCGCGCCGCTGGCCGAGGAGCCGCCCCAGCTCGGACCGCTCGCCCTCCCCCAGCGGGCGGGGCCGGCCGTTGCCGCCGCTTCGCTCAGCGGCGCCGTCGCTGCTGCTGCCCGCCGCCCCCTTCAGCTCGAGCTTTTCGAGCTTCGGACTTTGAGGTTGCCCTGGAAAGGTTTTTAGACCCCCCAAATATGGGGTAAGTGACTATTTTTTTCGGCGGCCTTATTGAGGAAAGAGAGGAGGAGGAGGAGGAGGAGGAGGAGGAGGAGGAGGAGGAGGAGGAGGAGGAGGAGGAGGAGGAGGAGGAGGAGGAGAGAGGAGGAGGAGGAGGAGGAGGAGGAGGAGGAGGAGGAGGAGGAGGAGGAGGAGGAGGAGGAGGAGGCGGAGGAGGAGGAGGAGGAGGAGGAGGAGGAGGAGGAGGAGGAGGAGGAGGAGGAGGAGGAGGGGGAGGAGGAGGAGGAGGAGGAGGAGGAGGAGGAGGAGGAGGAGGAGGAGAAGGTTTGGGCCCCAAAGCCTGGTGACCACCGAGACACCTCAGATTGGTGTGGTCGCCAGGTGCAGCTCGAACCTCAGGCGTGCTCACTGAGCCGCGCGCCTGGTTCTCTTTCTCTGTATCGAACCTTCTCCCCGCGCATGTTGTGAAGACGGCAGGTCAACGTGAGAAGCCAGAACCAGCTTGGCACCGCAGACTCCGACAGAGACGAGGCATAGCCAGGCTGCTCGTCCGACTTTCTACTTCTAAGAAGGTACTGCAGGCGCATCACTCGGCCAACTCTGTACAGAAGATGACGACTCGTTCAGCAGGCCCGATGCCAGGGCGCACGTGGAACTGCGCCAATTGTTTTCGTGTTGTGAAAGGCCATCATTGGAAGTGCTTGTGCGGGCTACACTATGATAATAATTTCAATCGTGGCACAGGGCACCAGTGGCCAGTCCAGCCGTCTCGTCAGCACGCTCGCCCGCCCCGCAAGCCCAGCCAGCCGCGAAGAGACAAAGCCCTCCAGCTACATCAGCCCCAGAGGTCCAAGGCCCTCCGCACCTTCCTGGCGCGCATCGTGCCCATCACGCGTGCACAGATGGGCAACCCCATCCAGCAGCCATGGGCCACAGTATGGGAGGAGCCACCGACTGACCCAGCCCATATCAAAGACTACAAGAGCCGCATCTACAAGAAAATGGATGCGCTCGGGCAGCTCGCGCTGGTCGCCAGGGATGCGGGCAAAGGCATCGACTCACTAGTTGCGGAGATATCCTGCATGAAGCTCATGGCCCAGAGTACGGACAAAGCCAGCGTCCAACTCGGCAAGCTCAAGACGATGCGCGACGCGGCCTGCGACAAGCTAAAGGCCGTCCACGAGCAGAGGCACCGCCTGGCCACGGAGGAGCAGGTCATTCAGCACGAGCTTGAGATGATCAACAACTCCATCCAGGAGGTCAAGGAGCTCGAGATCTACGAGCGCGAAGCCGAGGACGACGGGGGCGACGACATGGAGTGGATGGGCGCTGGCCTGCCAGAGGGCGCCTGGCCCGAGCAGGGCCAGCAGCAGGCCGCGGCTTTTGGCGCCCCGCCTGGCGCCTCGTCGTCAGGCACCGCGGCCTTCGCCGCCCCGCCGCCGCCGCCGCCCCAGGCCGCTGGGCACGGGCCCCCCCCGCAGCCAATGCCGCCCAGGCCCATGGGCCAATCGCGCATGCAGCCGGGAAAGTCCGACCCCATGATCCGCCCCGTCCCGCCTCCGCCGCCACCGCAGCAGATCAACCAGCCCGACCCCTTCCAGATGCAGGTATTGGCCATGATGCATGCGTTTCAGTCACAGATGATAAACATGGCCCAGAAGCAGGATGCCAACATCGCCCAGCTCGGCAAGGCCATCACCGAGATCCAGGGCACCAAGTTGACATCAACATCAAGTGCCAGCGTGCCATCCAGTGCGGGGTTTACCAAGCAGGAGGGGATGAGCGCACCGCCTCAGCCTGCCTTGCTCCATGGTGCGCCTACGCCAGCCACGCCAGCGGTTTCGCCTACACCAGTAGCAGCTACGCCGCCGCCAGCGCCAATGGAGGCGACGTCACCGCCTCATGGCCGCTACCCTGGATCGCCCACGCCGCCGAACGCTCAGCCGTCGCCCGTCAGCCATGGCCCATGCACGGAGGGATCGCGCGGGCCGTGCCCAACACCAGTACCAGCCAGCGAGATGAAGCAGGAGCCCAAGGAGGAGGAGCTCAAGGAGGCCAAGCGCGAGGACATGTCCCAGGACACCCAGGTGCTATACCAGCCTCCGTTGTCGCCGACCCAGCCCTTTTTTTCACACGGGGGATCCTCTACAGGAGGACAGCCAAGTGACTGCGCCCCAACATTCAGTCACAGCCAATCTGATAGACGTTGCCGATTCTCAGCCGACGCAGATGACGGCCTCGCAGATAGCCGAGGCAGTGCGCAACATCGAGTCCGCACGCGGCGTTCCCGTGGGTCCGCCAGACCCCGATGCCGACGTGCCCAGCCCCCCGCGCAAGATGCCGAAGGGGGGCAAGGGCGAGGGCGGGCCTTTTTAGCCCATCGCCCCAGCCATGCCAACTCGCAGGCCGTTCAGCCAGCGAGCTCCCTCTCACCCCTACCTCATCTCATTCATCTATATCGCTCCTCCAGAGTCGTCCAACTCTGCTCGTGCATTTCCTCCTCCCCACGATATGGAAATATAGATTTCTTGATTTTCGCGAGCGAGAACACCTCAACACCGGTGTGCACTTGCTCCAGCTATGAAGGGGCAGCTTCCGCCCCAGCCATTATTATCACTGATATAAGAAATTCAGGCGAAGACAGCCTCGCAAGGCAGCGTCGTCTTATTAGATCTCTCTCCTCGGGGCATGGGGAGGGGGAGGGTAGGGCTGATCGACAATGTGTTGCCAGCAGCAACATCTCCTGTCTTACAGCTCCCTCTAGCGCAGCCTCTGCAACTAGCCAGCCAGGCACGCCCCCAGGGATAAAAGGGGACAGCCAAGCTAACACGCCTAACTGCCCCACCCCTAGGCACCTCCAGAGCCAAGTCAGCAGGATGGTTCGAGCTAGAGTGCAGCGGCCACGGCGTCCAGGGAATAGACACCAGTGCCACGCTGACGCTCCAATAAGCTTGAGCCTGCCAATATCACGAGGAGCGTGGAGGAGTCGGAGATGGGATAGGTTTGGGAGGAGGGAACATGTCATACGAGAGGTGTTGCGGCCTACCTGTGCGCCTGCTGTGGGTAACCATTCTAGCTGCACGGAGGCCGATTCCCCCGACAACACACGTTGCTGGTCTTGCGACCCCCTCGAATTATTGTTCTTTGCTGAGCTGACGCTCGCTGTGCTAACACCTGTTGGCTCGATTGCCGAAAGGTTCTTAAGTTTTGACACCAGCGGGCTTATAACATGTACAGCAGTCAAGAAAGCTCCGCTACCATTTGCATGCGCAGCCCTCGGTCGAATAATTACCTCTCTACCCGCAGCCTCTAATGCCAGCGTGGCCGCTCTTTGCGCGGCTCAGCAGCTCTGCAACTCGTTGTATCCTGTTAGCTGTTGTTTCTCTTATATGTTTGTGTGCTGTGCTGATTTCTCGCTGGTCATGTCACTTTGTGGGGGGTCCGACGCCCTTCTGACGCGCCCATCTGAGATTGCCCCTGGCCCTCAGTATCCCGCGGTCCTAGATCAGGACCCACCCCCCCTCACTCGGTTTAGTCTGCCAGACATCCCATCTGTAACCGAGCAGTTGAGCAGAGTTGCCTTCCCCCCGCCTGATTTGAACACTGCAGATTTGACCGGCCTCCCCCAAGAAGCCCTGATGACACTAGACCTCTGCCCCCCAAGAGAAGGAGAGTGGACCAAGGACCACATCTTTACAGATGGATCGGTTAAATGTGCTGACGACGAGATCGCGGCATGGGCACTCATCTTAGTCATGTCTGACCCCAGTGGCTTCTCTTATGCAGGCAGGTATGGAGGCAAGGTAGCAGATTCTTGCAGGACTATGCCGACCCACGCCCTAACCAGCACCGACTCAGAGTTTGCTGCTATCTTGTGGTCTATTCTTATGTTGTTGTGCATCCAAGATACTCTTCCAGTGCATATTGAATCTGATTCTCTCAATGCAGTTCGAGCGTTGAACGGGCTTTCAGCACCTCCAAGGGAGGACCCACTTGCGAGACTCACTTGTTCGTTATGGCTTGTACTCTGTCAGCGCAGACATTCCGCCATCTCTCACGTCAAGGGGCATTCTGGTCACCCGTGGAACTCCTTGGTTGACTACGTTGCGCGCCACACCTTGCTTGGCGACCTGGCCCCCTCTTCCCTGCCGCCTGACATCATTGCCACCGCTGACCATCATCTGGGTGTGGATTGGGAGTGGGTTGCCCAGTTGGGCCCTGCTCAGGCCCTTGCCTTTCCCGAGTGGGGACGCATAGTTGAAGCGCCTGTGCCATCGTGTGTGGCCGCGGAGTGCCATATCAAGGGCCTCACTTCGTACAGAAACGTCAAGGCCTCTGGGGCCCTAGTTGATCTTATTACCGTCCAATACAATGCTCGCTCTACATCCACGCGCAAATGTTGGGGGGCCCTAGGTAAGGCCCGTAGGGCCCGCAACAGGGCTCTTCGCATGCAATTTGGTTCTCTTGGGGCCCATTTAGTTGGTATCCAAGAGGCCCGCAACCCCAAAGGTACTAGGTGCGCCGATGATTTTATCATTTTTCTTCGGGATATGCACAAGAGAGCGGGCAGGACGGTCTAGGAGTGGAGCTCTGGGTCAACCGACGCAAGTCCTACGCGACTGGATCATGCACTCGTGCCCTCGCATCCTGGTTGCGAGGCTGCTGGCTCCTGCGCTACAGCTCATTGTCATGGTCGCCCATGCCCCCCACTTTAAGAAGCCCCCACAAGTGCAGAAGGACTTTTGGGATACATTTGGAGATCTCTGCCAGCGATGGCAACCCCAGCTTGTATTTGTAGATGCAAACGCCCGTGTGGGATCGATAGTTTCGAGCGCTGTAGGCGCAGCAGGTTTCGTTCAGAAGCAGGGCGCCACATGCGACATCCTGCATGAGAGAGCCCTTGAGGCATCTCTAACTCTGGTCAATACCTTTCTGCCTGACCCTGAGAGCGGACACACTTTCACGGAGCTAGGGGGCACCCCCCATCGCATCGACTATGTTTTGGCTGGCCAGGCCACGTTTATCCTTGCTAAGAAGGCAGCAGTACTCTATTCGTTTGACAACTGCATGGCCATCAAAGATCACCATCCTCTGCAAGTAGATTTTCAGTGGGGTTGCGAACCCTACCGCACCTGTATCCCACGTTGCCCCAAGCTTGACCCCAGGAAGATGGCTGACGCCGACGACCGTGCCGCCTTCGCCACCCAGCTTGAACACTCCCTCTGGTTTCCCTGGGACCTGGATGTCAACGATCACTTGGACGAGCTGTCTTCAGCCATGCTACGCTGTGCCAGTGCATGCGTTGCCTATCCCGCCCGCGCGCCCAAGCAACCGCACGTGTCCTCGCAGGCTATTGACCTCATTAGTTGGCGCCGAGGGGCCACTAGGGCCCTACGCAAGTGGTACACCCCTCATACGCTGAGTCTTTGAGCGAAACGCCACCATCCCAGCAACACTCTCGCTCTCTTGCGTTCTCCTATTTCATTATGCAAAGCGTATTACAGCTGGCGATCTTGCGATTGCTCATGACGAGCGGTTCACCGACTACATGAGGAAAGCAACGGCCCCTCTCGGGTTTGCAGCCAAGCAGCTTCGTCGTTTTCTCATTGCACCACATGCCTTTGCCGACGCAGTCATGAGCTTCTTACTGAGAAGCAAGGCGACCTTATCCAAGATTCTACACGACGACAGGAATTGGTTTCTTGAGAAAACGGCCGACCAAATAAATATGTCTGTCGACGCCCGCATGCCCAAGGCCCAATGGAACCATGTCAATGCTTTGCTCGCAGCTGGGGGGAGAAAGAAGGGGGCTTCACGCGTTCAGGACGCACTACCGATGATGGTAGCCCCCCCCGCCCAGGGAGAGATTGCAGAAGCCCAGCGTACGGGCTCAGTTGCGCCTGATCGTTTACTGACGTCTCAGGCCGATGTCGCTCAGCACATGCAAGCCCATTTTCAGGCCGTGGAGTTGGGTCGTGCTGCCACCCTTGAAGAGGTGGTTCAAGACATCAACAGGTTACCAGCTCTCCTGCGAGTGGAGGACGGCCGAGAGCCCAGGGTTCTCCCATCAGTGGTGGACATAGAGCATTTCATACGGCACATCAGGGTAGGCAAGTCCCCTGGCCCTGACGGGGTTCCTGCTGATTTGTTACGTGCTGCTCCCCGTGCTCTCGCTTTTGCCCTGTGCCCACTGCTGGCCAATATTGCCATTGCTGCTAGGGGACCTATTGTTTTTTTTTAAGATGGGGGAGGTCACCTTCTTCTACAAAGGCTCGGGGCCCCCACAGGTTGCCAAGGCTCAGCGCAATATTACTATGGCTAGCACTTTTTGTAAACTATATCACCGACATATACGGTCTCTTGCCCTAGATTTCTTTGCCATGTGCTTGCTTGATGAGCAGTGCGGAGGGGTTGCTCACAAAGGCCCTGAGATGGCCGTGCACGGCCTGCATTTAGCAAGCATTGCTGCACACAAGCGCAAGTTTTCGACCCTCATCCTCTCCCTGGACTTGGTTGACGCATTTTACAGCGTCATCAAACAGTTTGCGTTGTCACTGCCGGGCGAGGAAGAAAAATTGGAGGACGCCTTGCAGCAGTTTCAGCTTCCCCCCATCTTGCTAGAGGGTGCCAAGGTCATGCTGGCAGCCAGCAAGCCATTGGAAGCACATGTCCCGTCTGCTCACCTGTTGGCACTCATTCAGGAGTCCCAGAGAGGCACGTTTTGGCAAGTTCGCAATGCCCAAGGTCATGTCCTCCCAGGGGGGGGCACCAGGCCGGGGGCTATCTTAGCTACCGATTTTTTCAATCTGGTTTTCAGGTCCGTCCTACTAAAAATCCGTGAGGCCATCGGTGAGCTGTCGGCCTCAGTGAGGGGCGTCTTTGACCAGCCAGAACCATTCTGCTCGTCTCAAGTTGATTGGGACAATGCTCAGCCTGATCTCTCTTTCGTTGATGACCTCACAGTCACTTTGTTTGTAAAAAAGGCAAAGGACATGCCCACAGTGGCGTTGGCCCTTGCTGAGGCAGTGTACGTATCCTGCCTATCTTTAGGGCTTCGCCCCAATGCCGCCAAGACCAAGTTACTTGTGTTTCTGCGTGGCGTGGGGTCCCGCGGGGTCCCTGGATTTTCTCTCGGGGTCGCGGAGGTCGAGTCAGTGCGCTGGGGTTTTGCCTTCCCTATCGTCCAGGTTCACAAGGTCCTGGGGGTTCAAATCGCTGCATCTGGCAGCATGGCTCCTGAAGTCACCGCCCGCTGCGCCAAGGCCCGCGCCGCCCTCAGGCCCATCAGGGCCACCATTGGCCCGAGAGAGGGCCTCTCACTACGCTCTAAAGTGCTTTATGCTGAGGCTTTGTCCTCGTCGGTCCTGCATTATGCAGTGGCCATTTGGCCTGCCATCACTGTTGCCCAAGCCAGACATATGTGCACGGCGCACATGGCGGTATACCGAGCGGCGTTGAATCTTTCAAGCACCAACAACGCCAATGATCACGCTCTTTCTGCTCAGGTCTTGTTTGACACTCAGAGATTTCCGCAAGCCGTTGTCATGACCATCGCGAGGCTCCGTTATCTTGCGCGCATGCTCACCCATGCCCCCCCACTCATTAGGGTTCTAGTAGGTATAACATGGGATGATCCACGAGGGTGGGCACACCAGCTACAGGCGGATTATAATTGGCTTTTGTTCCACACTGACCCAGCCCGCCGCCCTACCGACACCACATCTCAGGGACTAGTCCGCTTTGCTCTGGATAATCCCCGTGCCTACCGTTCCCTCATTAGCTCAGCCATTAGTCATGCTAAGCCACATGCACAGGACGACATGCACAGAGTTATATGGGAGAGAGAGCTCCGAACTACAGCTCAAGGAACCTCCCTTTGCGACGCACCCCCATCGGTCCCACTCCTCAAGTGCCCCCATTGTGTTCATACCACAGCTAGTGAGCAGGCCCTTTTGGCACACATGGGGAAATTTCACAAAACGCCCGAGGCCCCGACGGCCATTGCAGTAGGTTCTGTTTGCCAGATATGCCTGAAACAGTTCAGTGATGTAGCAAGACTCACCCAGCATCTTCGTAATGCCCCCACATGTCGCGTGTCTTGGGGCAGGTCAGGCTACGCAGCAGGTCCAGCTCACCAAGACGAGCTGGCACAGGCACGTGAAGGAGCTCGCCGGGTTTCAGCCGACAACCGATCGAAGGGGAGGCCGGCCAACTTTGCGTCATCCCCCCCCGTCCAGCTCGAGGGACCGCCAGTTGGACCTCGCATCGTTGTATCGCGCAGGCAGGCCAAGCTTGAGGCCCCAGTTCTTCAGGTCCTCCCTCCCCCTCCGCCGCCTGGCCCCTCCGCTTTCTCCCCTCGGCCCCTGCCCATTCGGCCAGTCAAGTATATCCTACACCTGTTCTCAGGATTCAGGCGAGAGCGAGATTTCCAGTGGCATTTAGAAGCTTTGATAAAGGACCTGCCCACTAACGTTATTGTGCTTAGTATTGACGTTGCTAACCATGCAACGCACGGCGATCTCACTGCTCCTGCCACCGTGCATTTGTGGTCCTCAATGTTGCGATCTGGGCGTGTCGCTGGAATTCTCGCTGGCCCCCCGTGCGAGACATGGTCCTCGGCTCGTCACCTGCCCGTTCCCGAGGACGCCCCTGGAGGGAGGAAGCCACCCCGCCCCCTACGTTCTGCCCAGCATTTATGGGGGCTAGGCCACCTCAATGCCAGAGAGCGCGAGCAGGTGCGGCTAGGAAACAGTCTCCTACGCACCACCATCCGTTTTCTCTACGAGGCCTGGACGTTTGGGATCCCCGCTTTGATGGAACACCCCTCCCTTAACACCCGTGTCCCTGAGGCTCCCAGCTCCTGGTTGCTTCCCCAACTTCGCAGACTTGAGGGGCTCCCTGGGGTTAAGGCTCACCACATTCATCAGTGTATGTTCGGGGGCCAGGGGCTGAAACCCACTACGCTCCTCGCGGTTCATGTTCCTGCTATGGGGGCCATCCTGGAGGCCAAGATAGGCCGTGGTAGGTGCATTCACGCGAGGCCACATAGGGGGTTCTGGGGGGTAGGCAATGATGGACTCTGGCGCACTGCTCACCTCAAGACCTACCCGAGTCGCCTGTGCCTGTTCTTGGCTGCCAGCTTCCTAGAGGAGACCCGCTCTAGGTTCCCCGAACTGTGCCAGGGCCCTGAAAACCCTCCTCCCTCGTCCCCTGCTGCTGTCAGGCCACCACTCGCGTGGACCCTCAACGACGAACGAGCGTTAACGGCGTTGGTGGACCTTGGCGATTCTTGTGACGGGTGGAGTGTGCCGACAGGGTTACGACAGTTCTCGGCACCGTGGGACCCTTACTTGGTACAGGGCATCAGTATGGACTGTATGTTGCATCGGACGGCCACGGATCCCGACTTGTGACGTGCACCGGCCCTCCCTCTTCTTTCCCTGTGTTGTGTTTCTTGTGTATTATTTGTTATTTATTGTTGAGTTGCAGAGCTGCTTGCCTTATGCCAGCAGCGTTGTGTTTTCAGTGAAGGGCTCTACGTGAAGGAATGCCGAGCCCAACCATAGGCTCCGCAGGGTGCGCCGCCCTCTCGGCAGTAACGATAGAGCATGCTCGGCGTCATCGCCCAGCTTCGCCACAGGCAGTAACTGGTTTCACTCCGTGGGGGAAGGCTTTCCTTATTCCCCACATCCAAAGTGGGGTTCTTGTTTTCTCTGCACACCCCCGCGCAGGAGAGAGATCTCACTCACCCCCTCTTCTCCTCGCACTCATTCACACACACATCATCATCACTCGCACTCTCTCACACGCTCACGAACATCATCGTCATCATCGGTATCGGCATCATCCTCATTCAAACATCATCATCGCCACCACCACCCACAATCAATCATCATCCTCTTCACCACTCATCTTCACCACCACTCATCATCCTCATCCTCATCATCGTTGAGTAAAGTGTGAGGAAGTCTCAGGCGGGAGCCCCCTCCCTATGGGGCCCGCAGATCATGTTGGTAATCCGAGCGGGTCATCGGAACCCTGTAACTGTCGTCACTTTTGGGCTCCCCAGGCCTGAAAATGGAGGAAGTCTCAGGCGGGAGCCTCGTCTGTGAGTGAATTGGGAGGAAGTCTCAGGCGGGAGCTCCCTCCCTATGGGGCCCGCAGATCATGTTGGTAATCCGAGCGGGTCATCGGAACCCTGTAACTGTCGTCACTTTTGGGCTCCTCAAGCCTGAATATGGAGGAAGTCTCAGGCGGGAGCCTCGTCTGTGAGTGAATTCTGAGGAAGGCTCAGGCGGGAGCCCCCTCCCTATGGGGCCCGCAGATCATGTTGGTAATCCGAGCGGGTCATCGGAACCCTGTAACTGTCGTCACTTTTGGGCTCGTCAAGCCTGAATTTGGAGGAAGTCTCTGGCGGGAGCCTCGTCTTTGAGTGAATTGTGAAGAAGTCTCAGGCGGGAGCCCCCTCCCTATGGGGCCCGCAGATCATGTTGGTAATCCGAGCGGGTCATCGGAACCCTGTAACTGTCGTCACTTTTGGGCTCCTCAAGCCGGAAGTCTCAGGCGGGAGCCTCGTCTGTGAGTGAACTGCGAGGAAGTCTCAGGCGGGAGTGGGGCCCGCAGATCATGTTGGTAATCCGAGCGGGTCATCGGAACCCTGTAATGGAGGAAGTCTGGCGGGAGCCTCGTCTTGAGTGAATTGAGGAAGTCTCAGGCGGGAGCCCCCTCCCTATGGGGCCCGCAGATCATGTTGGTAATCCGAGCGGGTCATCGGAACCCTGTAACTGTCGTCACTTTTGGGCTCTCAAGCCTGAATATGGAGGAAGTCTCAGGCGGGAGCCTCGTCTGTGAGTGAACTGCGAGGAAGTCTCAGGCGGGAGCCCCCTCCCTATGGGGCCCGCAGATCATGTTGGTAATCCGAGCAGGTCATCCAAAACCTGTAACTGTCGTCAATGTTGGGTTCTCGCGCTGCCAGAACGCAGTTCCCAGGCCACACTTTGGATGCAACAAGGAAGTTTTTGGGCTCCTCAGGTCGCCGAGGTGCTGCGACAGGGCGCCGAAGGCGCCGACGACGACGGCCAGGCCGAGGCGCGGGCGCGGAGCTTGCTGATGTTCAGGCCCAGCGAAAGGGAGTTCACATGGCAGAGCTCGGGGGCGCACAGCGTGCGCCGCTCGGGGTTCACCCTGACGCACGCGTCCTACCTGACCTCCACGCTGTCGCAGGGCCAGACGCTGCGCAAGGGCGTCACCATCGACTGCGCGAGAGACGAGGACGCTGGCCGCACGGGCATGTCGGACGAGCAGTGGTGGCTGCACCTCTACGTCATGTTCTCCCGCGCCACGTGCATGCGGAACATGCTGATCCTGCGGCCGCCGCCGCGAGAGTTCCTGGAGTGCGGGCCGCCGGCGTCCCTGCGGAAGGCGCTCCTGGAGTTCGACAAGAGAACGGTTTTGTCCAGGGCGGAGGCGAAGCAGCTCGCGGCAGAGCTGGGCTTCGTGCTGCCTTCCGCCTGAGCGCGGCTGCGCCTCGCTCGAAGCCCGCGGGGTTGTCCCAACGGCTTGGTCTTGCGCGCCAACGGCTCGCGGGGTTGTCCCGACAGCCTGGCCCGCGGGGTTGTCCCAACGGCTGCGCGACGTGACCTGTAGAGAACGCGCCTGTGCTGGCCGTGGCGGCGACGGCGCCGAGGAACATCGACATGCGCGCTCATGCAACAGGAAGGGGAGGAGGTGGCGGGGCGCGGAACAAACAGGGGGGCGAGGATGGGGACAACGTAAGGAGTGGAAGGGGGGCCCGCGCCAAGGCGAGAGGAAATATACGCAGAAGAGACAGCCAGGACGCCTCACCAACCACGAGGACGACGGTGATGGCTTTTTCCAGATTCGCCCAGAGGATTCTTATGTGGGGTTCTTCCGTCGGAGTAATCCACCTCTAATTTTCTTCCCCTTTTCCTTTACTTAAGTGTCCATCAGCTTTAAGTGATAGTACCCCTGCTTGCACTTACAGGTGCAGGCTGCGCCAAGAGCGCCAGGCAGTTCAGTCCACCTTCGCGGTTGCTGTTGCTGCCTGCTGTCATTCTTCACCCAGCGGTCTTCTCGCCCTATCTCTCACCATCATTGGCTTCGACTCTCCGCCATTCGACCGAACCGAACCGACCGAGGAGGAGGAGGAGGAGGAGGAGGAGGGAGGAGGAGGAGGAGGAGGAGGAGGAGGAGGAGGGGGAGGAGGAGGAGGAGGAGGAGGAGGAGGAGGAGAAGATTTTCAGGACCAGTCCTAGTCACCGCCGAGAAAAAAGGGGGACCAAGACTAACGACCTCTGGCAGGATCGAGGCTCGAACTTCGAGGTTCGAGCTCCGAAGCTCTTGCACGCTGTGACGCCCCCGGTTGGGAGGCCTCCGCGAGCGGCCCTCGCCGCCACGGCTGGCTTCGCCTCGAGGCTCTGACTGGAACGCGCCCTTGGCAGATCCTTCTCCTTCCCTGCCTCACCCAGGGGCTCTTCCTCCTTCTCCTCCTCCTCCTCCTCCTCCTCCTCCTCCTGCCTCCTCATCCTGCCTCTTCCTCCTCCTCCTCCTCCTTCATCTCCTCCTCCTCCTCCTCCTCCTCCTCCTCCTTCTACTCGTTCTTCTTCTCGTTCTAGCCCCGAGGGGTCTGTAATGAACGCCCGAGCAAGAATGGGAAACTAAGTAATTTTCAAAGGCTCATTGACGGATTGGGCCATTGAAATAATAAGTCCCCCGCGGCGGATTGGGCCATGGAAATAATGCTTCTGGTGTGGACGACGAAAACAGGTTTCCGAGGAGGAGGAGGAGGAGGAGGAGGAGAAGGAGGAGAAGGAGGGAGGGAGAGGGGAAGGAGGGAGAGGGACCACTTTCTATTCCCCGCCGAGAGCTTTGGGGGGTCCTCAACACAAAGACCCTTCGCGGTCCTCCCCCTCGTCCTCGTCTTCTTCTTCCTTCTCCTCCCCCTCCTCCTGCTCAGATCATTGGATACCGATGTTTTTTTCGGTCACGCTCGGTAGCGACCGATCGGCACTCCAAATCGATCGAATCCGATCGGTCGCGACCGATTTTGAAGCAATTCGGCCGCGACCGATACCAGAATCTGAAGCAAAATCGGTACTGACCGACCTCATCGGTCGTGACATGAAAGTTCCAGTATCCAGTATCCAATGCCCAGGGTCCTCCTCCTCCTCCTCCTCCTCCTCCACCTCCTCCGTCCCTGCGGTCTCTGCCTCACCTACTGTCTCGTCTTTCTCCTCCTCCTCCTCCTCCTGCTCCTACTCCTTCTTTTTCTCGTCCTAGCCCCGAAGGGTCTGTGATGAACACCCGGCCAAGACTGGGTAACAAATTAATTTTCCACGGGCTCATTGACGGATTGGGTCACCCCTCAAACAAAAATTACATGATAATTCCCCCGCGGCGGGTCCTCAACATTAAAGACCCTTCGCGGTCCTCCCCCTCGTCCTCGTGTTCGTCGTCCTCCTCCTCCTCAGATTATTGGAAACCGATGTTTTTCCGGTCACGCTCGGTAGCGACCGATCGGCACTCCAAATCGATCGAGCCCGATCGGTCGCGACCGATTTGAAGCAATTCGGTCGCGACCGATACCGGAATCCGAAGCAAAATCGGTACTGACCGACCTCGTCGGTGGCGACAGGAAAGTTCCAGTATCCAATGCCCAGGGTCCTCCTCCTCCTCCTCCTCCTCCGTCCCTGCCGTCCCTGCGGTCTCTGCCTCACCTACTGTCTTGTCGTCGTCGGTCGTCGTCCTCCTCCTCCACCTCCTTGTCCTCCTTCTCCGAGGAGGAGAACGAGGCGGAGGCCGCCGGCGTTGTGAAGAACTCGCGCCGTGAAGGAATCGCGGCTGATGATTTTGGACAGTTCTCGACCTCGGGGGACCCTCACCAGGCGCAAGGGCCGTCAGAAAGCGACTCGGACGAGAAGCCGGTCCCGAGGAAGGGGGCAGACCTCTGGGAAGGCACGTCATGACCAAATCACGAGGTCGGATGTCAGACGCGCGCCCCTCGATGGCCTTCGAAGGCCTTCGGAGGGCCCAGGAAGCTCTCCGAGGGCCTCCGCAGGCCCTCTGGACGCGCCGCCTCAGTCGCCGTCGTCGTGGCCGGCGACGCTGCTGCCGCCGAACACGCCGTCGCCGTCGCCGCCTGAGGAGAAGCAGCGGAGCATTAGGGGAAGAGGTGCCGCCGCCGCCGCCCTTCCTCCCCTTGTCGCCGCGGCCGAGCTCACTCCGGAGTCTTGGGCAGAGCGCGCTCTGGGAGAGTCGCCTACACGTAGGAGTGACCCTGGGTAGGAGTGCCCTTTGGTGCGCGGCTTTAGGGGGGGCCGCGGGGAGGCCAAATCCAGGCGCGCGAGCCGCTGCTACCGCTTCGCGTTCAGTCATCTGGGGGCCCACCTGTGCCTGGACCAAAGGTCACTCCGGCGAAAGGCCACTCTGACGTCTAGTCGAGAGAGGCGTGCGGGGAGGAGCGGCACCGCCACGGCCACCGTGCCGCCACAAGAGAACGCGCCGAGCAGGGAACCCATGGGCTCCTGGGGCCACGGCGCTCCTCGGCCACGAGAAGACGCTCCCCGACCTGCATCCCCAGACCCCCAGCGCCGTGATTTTTTTACAACCCCTTCCCCAGGATTGTTTTTTGACGGCCCCGAGGCCCGGCGAGGGCGCCCAGAGGCCGAAAACATTGAAGAACCTCCCGTCGTGACTTTTTCACAACGCGAGGACATCTGGGTCTGGGGAGTGGGTCTCGGCGCTGCCCCCCTCTCCGGCAGCTTGCACTCACATCGCGCAACCTTTTGTGTGACACTGGTCTCCGGTGCCCGAGGCCGCGGGTGCGCTCCTCGTGGCAGAGGTTACCTCTACGCCTCTGAGGCCTCCTCCCGATTGGAGGGGCAACAACAGGGGGGACTGGCATAGGGGGAGGAGGAGGAGGAGGAGGAGGAGGAGGAGGAGGAGGAGGAGGAGGAGGAGGAGGAGGAGGAGGAGAGGAGGAGGAGGAGGAGGAGGAGGAGAGGGAGCAGGAGGGGGAGCAGGAGGGGGAAGAGGAGGAGGAGGAGGAGGAGGAGGAGGAAGAGGAGGAGGAGGGGAGGAGGAGGCGGAGGAGGAGGAGGTTGAGGAGGAGGAGGGGGAGGATGACGAGGAGGACGGGGAGGACGAGGAGGTCGAGGAGGAGGAGGAGGAGGACGAGGAGGAGGAGGACATCGACGACGATGAGGATGATTCCAGTGTGGTCAGGAGGCCTCCTAACCCCAGGAGAAGAAATCGGAGGTGGTTTGGGAAGCTCCTGGAAATTTTCGAACGCCAGCGTGCCTACTGTAGGGTTCGAAGAACCGTGTGAAGAGGTAATCTGAGAGTCTCTCCGCTCTGACCTCCGAGCACACACTGAAAACTCACGACGGGCTTTTCCGCCTGATACCGGGGCCTGGGTCTCTCAGAAACCGGTCTGGCCCGGGAATTCAGGCGCTGTGGTGGGGACTTGATCTACGGCCGTGATGTTGATTCAGGATGCCGACATCCTTACGGCATCGGATATGTGGAGGAGGTGCCAATGCCACCACGCAACCCCTTAAGTTCTAGAGCAAGGATACAAGGAGCATGGGGGGGGTGCAGGCACATTGGGACCTCTTGAGTCGTTTGGTCAAAAGGCTTCCTCGGCCTTCTTGAATCCCTCTGACCCCCCCCTCATGGTGACAAGTCGAGTTGAAACCTGAACAAAACGAAACACGTATAGAACAACACATGATATGTTCCACATCGAGCCTATCTTCTGGCCTCATGGAGCCTATGCTGATGGATCTCCTTAAACTCTTGGGTCCTCTTAGGCCATCTTGGAATCTCCTGGAGACTTCCTGGGCGCCTTCTTGGAGCCATCTTGGGCAGTCCGGGGCGCCGTCTTGCCGCCCTCTTCGGCCATCTTGGACGCCCTCCACAAAGCCACTGGAAACCCCGAACTACTTGCTACCGTTTTTTGCTCCCGCTCCCCACTTTTACCTGCATCCACCGCTTTTGACACCTCTGGGTGCCGTGTGGGATTGTTCTGGGGGCCTCTGGGGGCCCTCCTGAGCAGTTCGTGGCGGTTGTCAGGGGTCCACTTGGGCCGTCTTGGACCCCTTTCACGCCCACTGCTATTCGTCTTCCAGGCCTCCCAGAATCGGTTCGCGGTGGCTGCCCCCTCGCGGGGCAGTCAATTGAAGGCGCGCCCACCTGGAAGGCCAAAAGAACCCGGCCGTGGTGGGCGGGAGAGGTAAGTGCTACGATGATGGCTGCAATGGTCTGTTGGGGAAGAAACGGAAGGACCGCACGTTTCGCCAGGATGCGCTCGGCGATTCATCAGAGCTTGCCCTTCGGTCTGACGGTGGCACAGTGTGGTCTCAGAACAACCTGCGATGGCCTCGAGATGGCCAAGCATGGCCAGTCGGCTTTGAAACGCATTCCCCAAGGAGCCTTGGCCAGCGCAAAAATGATGATACCTAGAAACTTTGAAGAATGCGTGGGCTTGGTGAACGAAAACTATTGAAACACTTCTATGTTTCCCGAAGACTTGCAGAGGCAATATCATTGACTAGCAACTGGTTCATTCGCACCTGGACGCCGGGACGCCACGGAACTTTCCCAAGATGGGCGGGATGGATTCACGCGCGGGGAATGCCCAGACGACAATGGAGATGCGATCTCACACTTTCCAACGTGGGGCGGAACGAGCATCAGGATGAAACTCACGCGTAGTAAGATTTATTTCAACTGGGGGGCATGCCCTGAATACTGACATGTAGTGGCGCTATGGCAACACGCTGCTAATGACTAGTACTCGAAACTCTTGGGCCAACCGTGTCTTGAGTTCACACAGCGCCTGGCTGCACGATTTGCGTCTTAGCTCCCCTGGAGGCCCGCGAGGGCTCGTACTCTACGGACTCAATGATTCAATCATTATGCTAGTACCAGATGGACGGTACACATAACGATAACAACGGATGGGCACCGAATAATGACTGTGCAATAGATGGGGTGCAGTGTGGGGTGCAATCTCAATCTCTGTGACGCAATGTTTGCGCCGCCATCTTTGATGTACAATTTATCTGGCGTTCAAGTAACCCTTGGGGTGATACCAATGAGCGCATCCTGCGGGGTGCAATGCATGAGGTGCTGTCGATGAGGGCCAGCATATGGGTTGCAATCAGAACACTCTACGCAGATGCATCTTGTGGGGTGCCATCTGAGAGGGTGCAAAATATTGGATGCAATCTGCGGGGTGCAATACACGGGGATCACGCAAACTCCCGCGCGACCCGCCGCTCAAACCATCCAACCGCCCACTGCGAAACCTGGCGACGCGCAAACCACCCCGCAAACCATCATGCAACCCACCGCGTAATCCCCCTTGCATCGCGCAACCCGTCACGCAACCCGCCGCGCAACCTGATGGGGACAAGGATCGCAGCCGGCACTTCTGGACAGTTGGTAGCCGCGCAACCCACTGCGCACCGCGGGACCCACAGCGCAACAGCGCAACCCCATGGCGACAGCGATTAGAGGTTAGCGCGTCGGGCCAATTATCTTAACACGAAGCCCAGCATGCAACCAAACGGTGACATATGCCAAAACCTGATGCGTAGGGCCTTTCGTGTACGTCGAAAATTAGGAAGTACGGTTTAGGGGAATCATGCAAACATGGGTTTGGAAATCTCTTATAATAGATGACCACGTTTTTTCCTGCGCGTCCCAGCTCCTTCAGGGGGGAGTCGGAGTCACTATGCCAGGATATCATGAGCGGGTAGACAAGGAATAACCCTTGACTAACAGCCAGATGGTGCGTCGCACCAACGAGCTAGAAAACGCTGCCTCCTCGCTGTTCGTCGGATTGAGCGGCCTCCGCCAGCGCGAGCCCACATCGCCTTGCACCCAGGCTTTCTGGCTCGGAGCGCCTCGAGGGCGCCACGTGCGCTTGGCGGATTAAAAAAAAACAAAAAAAACGCAAAACACACACACACACACTCTTCAAAATTCCTGTTTTTTTCTCCCGAGGTTCTGCCTGGTGCCCGCCCACATCGCCTCGCACCCATGTCTTCTGGCTTGGAGCGCCTCCTCGTGGGCGCCACGTGCGCCTGGCGGATCCGCCGAGGTTCTGCCTGGTGCCCGCCCGAGGTCGCCGCGTGCGCTGGGCGAGCCGGCCGAGGCTTCGCCCGGTGCCCGCCCGTGGGCGCCGCGCGCGCGCGGGGCGGCCGCGGAGCTTTCGCAACCCTGGCTTTTACCATACAGCTTGCACCTCACACAGCCCACACAGTATAGACAAAAACACAACCAAAACACACACACAACAATCACACACACAAAAACACACACAAAACACAAACACACACAAAACACACACAACATAGTTCCCCACACAGCCCACACAACATGGCTTGCACCACGCAAGCTTGCACCCCCCACTTGCACCGCACGGGCTCCGCCATAGATGGCTTACACCAACGTCGCTTGCACGGCATACCCAGGCCCCCCGGCGTCGCATTTTTTTTTCGCAGCGTCGACCCCACTGCCCTGGGACCAGTGTTTCGTCCCGAGTTGTTTGTGGACCCTCCCGGGGCCCAGCGAGGGCCCCCACGGAGGCCGAACATGGCGAGAAAGACCTCCCGCCGCACTTTGCTCACGACGCGAGGGGGCCTGGGTAGCCTGCACCTGCCGCGCGTCGCTGATCTGACTCCTTCCCCTCCTCCTGGCCGGGGCGGGCCCATCGGAGCCCGACGGGGGGGGGGAGCGGCTCAGGAGGGGCCCTCGGGGGACGGTGGCCGGGGAGCGGGGCAGGCTCGTCGCCACGAGACCCAGCGGTGTCGCCTCACTTTCGGCGGCGAGCGAGGGGTGGGGCGTAGGCGAGAAGGGGCGGGCCTGCTCGGAAGGCTCGGACGTCCCCAATCCTCATGAGAAGACGGTGGCGGCGGCGGGGCTCCTAGGAGGCCCCGCCGCCTTCTGAGAAGGCCTTCTCCTTCTCGTTTCCCCCCCCCCTCCGTTCGCAGCAGATCCTGTTGGAGCGTCAGCAGGACGTGTGCGAGGCACCCAAGGGGGGAGTCCAGGTGGGTCGCTCTGAGGGCTCAGCGAAGCGCCGGCACTGGGCCGCGCAGAAGCGCGTTGTGAAACACTGGGGTGGGGGGGCGTTTTGGCTTTCGGGGGGGGTCTTACTTTCCCGCGCCCGGCGTGGAGGTGGTCTTCACGAACACAATGTCGAGCGCAGAATAACATACTAATACTATTATGTCCTCCTTGGAGGCCCGCGTCCGACCCGACCATATAACATACACGTCTTAGTATTAGCTCGTTTCCCGAGCGGTGTGGCCAGACAGTGCCCACCACGCCGCATGTATCACAAGATTTCTCGGTGCGCGCGTCGCCCATGGGGAAGCAACGCACACAGTAGTAGTAGTAGTAGTAGTAGTAGTAGTAGTAGTAGTAGTAGTAGTAGTAGTAGTAGTAGTAGTAGTAGTAGTAGTAGTAGTAGTAGTAGTAGTAGTAGTAGTAGTAGTAGTAGTAGTAGTAGTAGTAGTAGTAGTAGTAGTAGTAGTAGTAGTAGTAGTAGTAGTAGTAGTAGTAGTAGTAGTAGTAGTAGTAGTAGTAGTAGTAGTAGTAGTAGTAGTAATAGTAGTAGTAGTAGTAGTAGTAGTAGTAGTAGTAGTAGTAATAGTAGTAGTATGTAGGGGTGACGCCCATGGCGGGGCATCTGTCTTTAGGGGGGTGCTACTTTCCCGCGCCCAACGTGGAGGTGGTCTTCACGAACACAAGATGGCGATCCGTTTGCCTGCTCTGCGTGCTGCGGACGCCGTTTCGGCGAGTGCTAATGGGGGGTGGCCCAAATCGGAAGTGAAGAAAAGGGCCCTCAAGGGGCCCTGCACATGCTAGCTCCAAATGGGACCCTCAAGGGCACTTTTAGGGCCCTTTTCTCCCCCCCCCCATTCGGGTCACCCTCTATTAGCACCCGGCCGAGCCGTGCCCCGGTAGCCCCCCGAGCGTCCACGGTATCCCGCCTCACGTCCTCGACAAAAGGCGACGGAAGCGACGGCCGAAGTAACCTACGGCAACCAGTTCGGATCGTGGCGACCCAGCGTTGGCTTCTGACACCGCGTGGATCGTTCAAGCTTGAACGATCAAAGGTAGGGAGCCCGCAAAGGACGTACGCGCCCAGCTATGTACATGAACACGGCCGTTGGATCCGCGAGACCAGCCGCGTTATACGAACATTTGCGCAATACGTACTCTCGAAACCAGCGATGATTCATGTACGTGTACGTCCTCCTGTCGCTCCTGAAAAGGCTTACCCTGCGCCAGAGCCTTGAACGCCCACTGCGGGGTCGACGCCGCGTCGACACGACGCGAACCTGCATTCCTTTTTAGCATGGCCGGAATTCGCTGTTGCGTTCCAACGACCCTGTTTCGCCCTTGGGCCCGCAACGCAGGCACGATGGCGGGATGCGCAGAAGGCCGCTGCGTAAATTGACATTGACTTCGCTCCCCAGAAATGTCGAAGTAGACCCCGAACGGTACAACATCTGTGACGATACCATACTCATGATGCCGCTGAGCTTACGCCACGCGCAAATCATCCCAACGGCTGCAGCTGTTGCCGTTGACCATGCTGTTGGTCACACTAACCTTGCTGACGCAAACGAACCCTTCGCATCGCTTACCTCGTCTGGCTCCACTTCAAGACTCGGTCGAAACTTCAACTGACGTAGATTTACGTTGCGAGGCCTGATCTGGCAATCCCCTTTGGTCGCGTAGGAGTGGTCGTCCAAACCCAGGATTCCACCGATGGGACTGCGAACGCTGGACAGGGAGAGGGCGTAGAAATTCAAAAACCCGAACCCTTTCCGCGAATAGTAATACTCCACCTTAACTCGGGCTGGACCAAATGTCAAATACCTCTGACCGTTCGTCCGGAGTATGCTGAATTTGTTGGGCACATCCGCATCGAAAAAACGGCCTCCTGGGCTCTTCTCGTCCACCCACTTGCCCGTAATCCGCAACCGCGCGTTCGCGATACTGGAGTGTCAATGTCTTTGGTTGTTCGGAGCCGACGCTCTTGTCCATCCTCAAGAAACAGCATCACACGATTTGCTTCCTAGTGCCCTGGTCAACGTTCAGACAACTCCAAGACGGCCAAAGACCACCCCAACACGGCTCATAAGGCCCGAAGACCAGCCTAAGACGGCCCAGCGACGACGCGGCAGAAGCTGCCAAAAAGCCCCCAAGCAGGAGTAGGAGGATCCAGGGCACGGAACGAGAGGCCTCCAGCGAGGCCCTAAAGAAACGACGTGCATTCAACCACCAAGAAGCACATGCTTATGTGTTAGCTCGCACTCCTAACCCTCCTCCTTTTATGTGTTTTTCGTGGTGCTATGCTCCCGAAGCTTTTCCAGCTTCAGGCCGCCTCGGGGAGGCATCGGAGAAAACCTCCAGGACCCCCCCGACGACCGCCCGCGAGGCCGCAGGAGAGCCGCCAGGCGAGACCAGGGGTGGGTCGAGAACCCCCCCCCAAGATCGGCCGACGACCGCCCCCTTCCCCAAAGGCTCCGGGCCTCGTCGAGAGATCTCGGTAGAGCCATACAGTCGGGGGCTTGACCTAAGGAACCCAAAATAAGGAACGAGGCCCCTTTTTCCCATGAGCTAAACTTCGATTTCCGATCGAAAACATAAGGACAACCTGAGGCAAGCTGCGAAACACTTGAGGAACGTGGAGCCCCTCCCCAACGAAAAGGGTTCCTTCTTCAGGGCCCCGACTGTAAGACGGCAGTGTCCCCCCCCACCCCCTTGGAGGCCTGCACCAACCAGGCCCCCGAGAAGCTCCCGAGCGGCCTCCGAGGTGAAGGCAGGGCGGAAGAGCGAGGCTGTGGAAAAGGACGGGGCGCGGAAGACCCGCTCGAGTTCAGCCGGTTCAGATACGGCACTGACCTGGCATAGTTGTCGTCGGCGGCGAGGCAGAGTTGGCTGCACCAGCGATAGAGCCAGACGGGGCACCGAGAAGCGAAAAGGCCGGCGTGCAAGAGCGGGACGAGGGCAGATAGGCGCTGACCTGGAACAGGCCTCAAGCTACACTTCATCCTTGCGGCGCTGCTGCGCTGGTGCGGGTGCGGTGCGCCGCAGGCTGCTGGATATTGATCTTCTTGATGAACTGGACCTGGCAGTTCTTGAAATGCTGCACGTGTCCTTCCACACGGAGGTATGTGTCCTCAGGTGTGGCCTTGCGTGGGATCTGGAGGAAGACGTGGGCGCCTTGCTTACGAACGTCAAAACGCTCATTCCTGAGGTTGACCATATGGGGGTCGCCGTATGCACTAGGGCCCGCAGGCGTAGGGGCTGTCGTCACGCTGGGCGAAGGAGCTGGAGTCTGGGCCTCCATCTCTGCCAATACAACTGACAGAGTTGTATCGACATACTCTTGAAGAGCTGAAGCGTTGTGCACTTCGTTGACGGCGCCCCACAGGAGGATCGCATCCGCTCCCGCGGCAAAAGGCAGCTGGAACTCGGTCCGCGAGTCCTCCAGATTCAAGAACTCCCTCGGCGCAGGAGGACCGTACTGCCAATCCTCCGCCGTGCCCCGAGGCACGAAGTGGACTGCCCTCAGCTCCCTTGGAAGTCTCTCTGTTACTGTGACTGCTCGCTCGCTGGGCCCGGGGGGCAACTTTCTGGGCGAGCCCGGGCGCTCTCCGGCGCTTCCAGGGCAGAGGCCTCGGCAACGTGGCTGGGCTCACAGGCGTCCAACATGGCTTACGATGGTAGCCGAGCCTGTCCTGGAACCCTCTCGGGCGCGTGCCTTCACGACTGCCAGAAGCAATGAAAAGCCTCAGGTTGCTCAATGATCTTAGTCCGCCCGCATTTTCGGGCTCAGGGGCGCCGAATGCACCAAAAACGGTCTCCGAGCCCCGGAGCGGGGGAACACGAACTGAGACCCCAAGATGGCCTGGGCCAACGAGACCGCAAGGAAGTTCCCCGTGAGGCCGCGAGCAAGCTAGCAATATGCCCCACAGGGGCCTCCACAAGACCACCCAGAGCTCCCAAAGAGGCCTCGAAGAGACCTTCAACGAAACCTCCAGAGGCATCCTGTAGGCCTCTGGCCCATAACCCAGGCATGGTGGCGGTTTGGTCCGAATGCCACTGTATCCGCCGCCCCCTGTCGATTCATCGCAGGGGTGCCTGGCGCGCTGAACCCTCTCAGTTTAGGTTTTGGTTCTTTCTCCAAAAAAACTCCCCCTGGGGCTTCGGCCCGTCCCGCTGGCCACCCGGAAAGATTGCCAAGGACATCAATCCGGACACAAATCCTCCAAGATGGCCCAAGATGGCCTCCAAGATGGCCACGCTGGCCCAAGATGGCCTCCAAGATGGTCCAAGATGGCCTCCAAGTCCGCCCAAGGTGGTCCAAGACGGCCTCATGACGGCCCAAGACAGTCCAAGATATCTCCAAGTTCGCCCAAGAAGCCTCCAAGACGGCCCAATACGACCCAAGAGGCCTCCAAGAGGTCCTTCAGGAGGGTCCGAAGAGGCCACAATCATTGATTGTCTTTAGGTTTTCAAAGGATTTTGGCATTTGCTTCTTCTCGGCATTCCGACGGATCAAGACGGCCCAAGAGGCCCACAAGATCGCCCCAAGATCGCAGAGGCCTCCAAAAGGGCTCCTTGATGGCACAAGGGCCCCCAAGACGGCCCCAAAAGAGCCCCAAGACGGGCCACGAGGCCTCCAAGACGCCCAAGATGGCCTCCAAAACGGCCCCGAAGCGCCCCAAGAGGGCCCCAAGCCGGCTCAGTGAGGCTCCAAAGACGGCTCCCGACGGCGTCAGACGGGCCAGGAACCCACCAAGATGGCCGAAGATGGCCCTAAGATGGCTCAAGACGGCCCAAGAGGCCTCCAAGAGGGCCTCCAGGAAGGCCGGAAAATGTCAACAACACTAATGCTCCTTATGTTTTTGAAGGATTTTGACATTTGCTTCTTTCGGCCTTCCGACGGCCCGAGACGGCCCAAGAGCCCCTAAATATTGCACAAAGACCGCCCAAGAGGCCTCCAAGATTGCCGCAGAACGGCCCAGGAGGACCCCAAGACGGCCCCAAGAGGCCCCGAAGACGGCCCAGGAGGCCTTTAAGACGCCAAGATGGCCTCCAAGACGGCCCTGGAGCATTCCAAGAGGGCCCCAAGTCGACCCAGAGTGGCGCCCCAAACGGCTTCCGACGGCGTCAGACGGGCCAGAATCCCACCAAAACGGCCGAAGATGGCCCTAAGATTGCCCAAGACGGCCCAAGAGGCCTCCAAGAGGGCCTCCAGGAAGGCCCGAAAAGGCCCAAATCATTAGTTTCCCATGAGTTTTTGAAGGATTGTGGCATTTGCTTCTTCTCGGCCTTCCGACGGCCCGAAACTGCCCAAGTGCCCCCAAAGATCGCCAAAGAGGCCCAAGACGGCCCCAAGAGGCCCCCAAGACGGCCCAAGAGGCCTCCAAAACGCTCAAGATGGCCTCCAAGACGGCCCCAGATCCCTCCAAGACGTCCTCCAAGAAGGCCCGAAAGGGTCAAAATGGCCTCCAAACGGCCAAGATGACCTTCAAGATGCCCACGTGTTCCACGAAGGCTTTCCACACCGATTCGGGGAACACAAGGTCCGATAGCTTGGCAGGTCTGACCTCAACGTTCTGCCACATAGGCACTTCCAAAAAGGCAGGGGGCGGCGGTGATTCGCGTAGGCGTCTTCGATAATTGTTCGTCATATACCATGTCACCGGTACCACACTCTTGCCTCCACTCGCGGCTGCTAGGCGGACCGCCTCGAGCACAGTCGAGTTTACGTATGCACGGCTCTCGTCGTATGTCGTCTGATCTGGCAGAATACCCAGATAGACAGACGGTGTCAGAACATCCAGGGCTTTAAACAACCACAGGATTTCATCGTTCAGCATGCGTTGCGCTTCGCCAGAGGGTGTATCGTACCCTTCGAAGAAGCAAGCACCTACATTCTGGGGCCAGCTGCACCAATTCGTGTAGCTCACGCTAGGGATGAACGGAAGATGATTCGTTGGATACCCGTACCATCCAATCTGACATCCAGGGCGCACCTTCCTCGTCGCATTGATGGTCGCAAGCATAAAAAGACGTGCGCCCTCTTCGTACTCGGCCTTTGCAAGCACCTCGTCACCCCCAGTAGCCTCAATGGACTTAGTGCGGTAAACGCCTGGCGTGCTGTTCCAATCTGCCCGCCAAAACTCGTAATCAATAAGACACACGCCAACAAAGTCCTCCTTGGGAATCAGGGCGGCGAGGTCTCGCTCGTAATATTCAATGTGCTCGCTCAAATTGCCATGCTGCGGGATGCCTCCATTAATCGGCGTAGCACCCTGAAAGTGTGGCATCCGGCCTCTGCCTCCATAGATGTTCGTGGCATTGCCATTGAATCCAGTGCTGTACTGCGTCACAGGAAGACCCCTGTCCCCGCGCAGAATCGCAGCTGGAGTATCAATGTCAGCAGAGCTGTCGACGTCCCAATAGATCAGAGGCGTAGCTGCGGCCACGCTGAACAATAACAAAATGGGGGAACAACGCTGAAACACGTGGAGATGAATCATGCACCAGAACAACTCAAAACTTTGATGTATGAGCAGCTGCCCTCTATGAGAAGCACATTCGGTAACATGATTCAGTCAGGTCGGTAGAGCCACCACAGCTGGGGAACACATGAGATGCACACTGTAGATGCGATCCTTGATTTGGCACTGATTATCCGCTGACGAAGCTGTCGTACTACAGACCGGTGCCAGGTTGTGGAACGCGACCGCGCTGTCTGCGCTCAGGCCCTCTGTGCTAGGCAGAACGAACGGGCCATCACATGATACCACCATTCGTGGCAATCGCTGATGACAATGTTGGTGATGCCTTGTGGTGCAGCTGATAATGGTGATCATGATGATTATGACGATTGTGATAACGACGATGATGGCGATGATGATATTGATGATTATTATGATGTTGCTGATGATGATGGTGGGGATGATGATGATGCAGATGATGATGATCCCCGCGTCTGAAAGGTCAGGAGCTCCTAGCTCGTACTGCACCTCGGATCGAGGCGTTTCCCTTTGGCCCTGCGGCGGCAACGCTCGGTCACGTGCGCCTCGGCGCACACTCGCAGATTCGTCCGAGTGCCGAGAGCAACCAACCGCCTCAGCCGAGGCAAGCGGATGACCGATCCCAGCAGTCGGAGCGACTCAGCCCGCACGGCAGCTAGCAGAGGCCCCGCTGCGCGGTCAAGCGGGCTGGTGCACGGCATTGCTGTGCACCGCACCTGAGAAGCAACCAGGTCCAAGGCCCCAGGCCACTCCGACTGGCGCGGTTGTTCCTCAAACCTGCGGAGTTCGAAACAGAGCGTGGGCGAACCTACGCTGTCGGGTCGCCCTCCACGTCGACAGACGTGCGGGCAGCCGTCGCGCACGGCGCACCAGAAGCTACATTGAACGGACGGCGTGCTAGCATGCCGAAACGAAGGCTAGCGCTCCACTGCACCTCCCATCAGCAGATCAACCCGTCAATTCGGCTCCTGGCCACTGAGACGGACTGGTTGTATTGCCAATGGTGCGGGGCCCGATCGCGATTGAGGGCGAACCTTCGCCCCTGGGTCAGCCTACGAAGCTACCGCTCAGGGCAGAGCTGCACGGAAGGCGCGCATCGCGGCAATGAAGAGGGCAGCCTGATGCTGCCAGCGAGGTGCAGCACAGGGCACGGTCGTGCTGCTGATATGACATGGCGCTTCGCGCCAGCCAGATTGAGCCAGGCAGTGAAGCGCGCGTCGGGCGCAACGGCCGCAGGACAACACATCGCCACCGGCGTCGCAACACTTCCCTGGTCCCTGGGGCAAGCCCCAATGGGACAGTTGCAACGCCGTTGGCATTGGAGCCCGATCCTATGTGTAAGCGAACCTAAACACCTGGTTTAGCCTCCGCTCATGCGACAGAGCCTGGAGGCACCGAACGTGCCGCGACTGAGCAAAGCAAGAGAGGCACGCAGCACAGGATATTTACCATCAGCAACGCAACTCGACCCAAGC
The DNA here is from genome assembly GCA_963575745.1 of Prorocentrum cordatum. NCBI lineage: Eukaryota > Dinophyceae > Prorocentrales > Prorocentraceae > Prorocentrum > Prorocentrum cordatum. The sequence goes on along the minus strand of CAUYUJ010021853.1, from coordinate 91,935 downwards.
TCTTTGCATCCCACTCGGACTGGTTGCATTGCCAATGGGTTCAGACCCCGATCTCGTGCGTGGGCGAACCTACGCACCTGGGTCAGCCTCCGCTCAAGCGTGCCACGCGAGAGAGGCAGCCGACGCTGCGGTAGAAGGCAGCACCGAACACGGAGCCATGTTGCTAGAAAGGAGAGAGAGAGAGAGAGAGAGAGAGAGAGAGAGAGAGAGAGTGCCCGCAGCATCGCGTCCCGTCCTTTGGCCTGGCCTCTGCTGGACTGGTTGCGGTGCCGCGGGTATCGGGGCCCGATCCCGAGTGCGGGCGAACCTACGCACCTGGTTTAGCCTACGCTGCAAGCTGCAATCAACTGAGCGCGCGCGCCGGGCCTAGGCCTTGCACGCGTGGGAAGTAAACTGCGAGCAACGTCGAAGCGACCTAGCCGACAGCAACGCAACTATCCTGACGGCCCAGGCCTCACGCTTGGACTCGTTGCATTTGCCATCGGCGTCGGGCCCGGTCCCGTGCGTGAGCGAACCTGCGCACATGGTTCTGGCCCTAGATCGGCAAGGCTGGCTAGCCGTCCATCCGCCTGCGCATGCGGCGCAAGGGCTCAGGATCACCGACGCTGCCCTGCCGCTGACTGCAGCCCTCGCTCGAGACGGCCGAGGACCGCCGTCTGCCTGTCGTTCCTGGGGGCTTCGGGCACTCCTTCGCCCAGCCTGCCATCCTGCCACTCTGCGTCCAGTAGCCGCACTTGACGCAGAAGAAGTGGTTGCCTGCGCGCCATAGCTCGTGGGAGTCGTGCGGGTCGAGCCCCCGCCACGGTGGAAGAGCTGGTGGGGGCGGGGGCGGCGGCTGCGCAGCAAGCTGTTCTCGCGCCGCCGCGGCCGCGCCGCCGCTGCCAGCCGAGGCGCCACCGCCGCCACCGCCACGGCGTTCACCATCATCTGCTGCAGCTCCGTGCGGGCCGCTGGTCTGTTTGGAGAGGAGCACGGCGCTCGCGGTGAGGATCGCCGCGGCCGCTGCGACGGAGCCCGAGGCGCCTTCTGCGCCCGAGGTCCACGAACCCGAGATCGCCTCGCCGCGCCCATCGCATTCCTGGCAAACCCAGAGCGTGTCTCTGCCGACCTCCAGCCACGTGCCGTGCCGACCGCACGTCCCCCTTGGGCAATCGTGGAAGCTGCAGTGGTTACTCCAGTGCAGTCGCACCGCACTGCTGCCATGCCTGGGCCGTCGTGGCCGTCCCCCGCCGTCAGCTCGGTGCCGCCTTCTTGCGTAGCAGCTCCCAGCCAGCGAAAGACCTTCCTGACTAGGCGATCCTGGCGCCGGCTGCGGGCGCGGACAGCCTCGTCCGAAGGGTGCCGCTGCGCGCCCTGAATGGCGCGCGCGTCGGCGTTGTGGTTGCCCCGCCGCTGCCACGCGGTGATGCGCTCGGCCTGGACGTCCGCCAGCGTCGCGTGGGCCCTCACCTTGTGGATGGTGATGTTGTCGATACCGATGTCCTCGATCACAGCCCATAGGCGCGCGAAGCCGTCCACGAGCAGCTGGCAATTGGTGAAGATCCTGACAGGGGGTATGCAGTTCTGGAGCCCCTCGATGGCGGCGGCCAGCTCCGCCGCGCCCGACTCCTGAGGGTAGGGCCAGGGCAGCGGGCCAAAGATGCTGACGGCCTCCGTGTCCTGACCCATGACGACCGCTGCCCAGCCGCCGCGAGCTGAGACCAAGCTCGGGTCCAAGACGCTGCCATCCGTGAACAGGTCGCCCATGGGGGGTTGCCCCACCAGGTCGCCGCGGCCCTCCTTGAGAGCCGTCCTCTCCTCCGTGGGCGGTGGGAGAGACCTCCCGCGCTCTGGTGCGAACGCCCGCGGTCAGAGAGGATCCTCGGCCTCGTTCGTGCTGGCCATGTCAACGATGGCCCTGACGTGGATGTCGTCTGGCGGTCGCCTCTCGTCGCCGTCGTCGTTGGCCCCCCATTCGGCGCGGCCGAATGCCGCGGCGGGGCGCTGCCGGGCCAGGTGTCGCACAGTGCCGTGTACCTGGCACCCTCGACGATGCTGGCGGACGCTCAGCCTCGAAGCGCCGAGCCACTGGCCAGAGACATCTTCTTGGCCGAACTCATCAGCTTGGCCGTCTGCTTGCTCATCCTCTTGCGGTGCAGGATGCGCCGTGTGCTGGAGTGCGCCCCCTCCCGCCATGTGCTCGAGACCAGGGTGCTTGGCCGCGTCCCGCCACAGGGGGCCGCTCGTGGCTCGCAGCAATGCGCTTGGTCAATGTAGACGAGCCCAGAGTCTTCAGGTCTACGGGCTGCTTCGGGTCGTTGAGGAAGAAGCCTGGTCTAGCAGCGTACCAGCCCAAGCGGCGGCGCGCCAGCGCGCGTGCTGATGCAGGCCCTCGGCCCGCCAGGGACCGCCAGGGCCTCCATGCCCTCCCCCTCCTTGCGTGCCAAGGCCTCCGCGAACGCGCTGTCGAGAGCCCGTGGGTCGGCGCGGTCCGGGTTGAACTGCGCGGCCTTGGCCCGCGCCGCGATGGGCAGCGAGACATGGTCCAGGAGCGGGTCGCTAGCCGGGCGCTTGCTGAGGAGGAAACTGAAGCGAAGACTCTTGCCAGGGCCCTTGCCGTGGTGTACGGCGTCCACCTGCCTCCGCCACTTGGTGAGCTGCGGCGAAGGCCAGCCAGCCGCGCTGAGGCCGTGCCGCGTAGCTGGCCGAAGGCCCGTGTTGGCCACCTTCACCGCGGCGGGTGTCTCTTGTGATCGGATCGCGCGCAGCCTCTGAAGCTGCGCGGCTGCCTTCGAGTGGCGCATCTCGGGGGCGACGAAGGCCTGGCCGTCGAGGCAGTAGTCCACGCCGAGGTTCCTGACCGAATCCGCGATGGGGAAGGCCGAGCCGCCCATCTGCTTGGCCACGAGCGAGGCCAACCCGGGCGAGCTCGCCAGCAGCTCGCTCTTGGACTCCGACACTTCGCAGCCCAGCGCCAACAGCTGCGCGACCGCGGCCTGCGTAGCCAAGGCCACGCATGCCGCGACCTGTGCTATAGGGCCGTGGCAGCCCACGTAGCAGTCGTCGAACAGGATCGCGAGCGTGACGCGCGGCTCTAGCACTCGCCAAAGTCGAGCGTGCTCGTCGGCGAGGACCAGCAGGCCGCACTTGAGAGGCCTCCCAGCAGCGAGCAGCCAGCAATGATGCCCGCGTCCAGCAGGAAGGGGTCGGAGACGCTGCCGTCAAGCATGAATCGCCGCTCGCCTGAATAGAGCGCGAGGGCCATGCCGAGGAGCCCCCGCGGGTAACCTGCCAAGATGCCCCGCTCCTGGATGATCACCAAATCCACCAGCTCGTACGCCTTCCAGAGGTCGATGAGGGCGGCCCTCTCCGCGTGCGTGTGCGGCCTCTGACCGCAGGGCCTGCCACCGGCCGGCTTCCTCGGCCGCGCGCCCTCGGCCGCCCCGAAATGACGCCTGGGTCGATCTGGTGGTCCCATCGCCTCGCGCGGGGCTGACGGGCGCGACTCCAGAGGCGCGGAAGCCATCCCAGCAGCCCAATGGGCCGAAAGCCGCCCAGGGGCTTGGGAAGCATGACCACCGGCGAGTCGGTGATTTCGTCGGGCCATCCTCCCAGCTCCTCGCACGTCATGCCGAAGTCGATGACGGCCTCGAGGAGCTGGTCGCTGAGGTCGGCGGCCTTCGGTCACTGCGGATACCCGTGCTGTGCCTGAAAGGCCCCGCGGACGCAGTCGGCCGTGGGCCGGGGGAGCGCTCGGAGGGCGGCGAGGACGGAAGCGGTCGCTGCCCTGACGGACCCTCCAGACCCCTGGGGACCACTGCGTCGCCACGACCTTGGCGCGGTTGTGGCCACGAGCAGGGGCGCCATGGAAGTTACCATCAAGTGCCCAATCTCGAGGGCCTCGCCGATAGGCGCGCCGGCCCAGAGCACCCGCGATCAGGGAGTTGACTCCTTGAGGCCCTGGCTGCGGACGGCTGCGAAGGCCGCCCCCTCGGCTTCAGCCTCTTCCTTGGCCTGTGCCGCCCAATCCTCCAGAGACAGGGGCCCGGGGCAGTCCCCAGCCAGTGCGACGCACGCCGCCCACTGCGCGCCCAAGGGCAGGCCCGCGGTGGAAGGGGGCCGCGGCGCTGCAACACCTGGGCGGCGTCTGCTGCCGCTTGCGCATCCGCTGCCGTTGCTGCCGTCGTCGCCGCTGTCGCTGGAGTCCGTCGGCAGGCCGCCGTGCCCCCGCATGAAGATCTTGATGTCCTGAATGTAGCCGTAGTGCTCGTCATCGGCGACGGCGGCGACGGCCCGCGCGTCGGGGTTTGCTGGGCTCCAGGTGGCTCATGCTGCGGTGGTACTTGTCGCGAACAGGTGCTGATCCTGCCCAGCTCTCCTCGCGCAGCTCCACGGCGCGCGCCCAGCGGGCGGCTGCGCGCTCAGCGAAGGGCCTCGCCGCGCTGGGCCCACTCGCGCTGCCGCCACCCTCGCCGCCGTCCAGGTGCCCAACTTCCTGCGAGGGCTTGATTGGGATCTCGCTGGTACCCTCCGCGGGTGCGGCTCCTGCCCCAGTGCCCGATGAAGCTGCAGATGAAGTGGCCGCACATGGTGCTGTGTCGTTGCTCGTAAGTGCTGAGCCTCCTACGCCAGCCGCTGCGGGCGCTGCGAAGGAGCTGACAGGGGCCTGGATTGGGGGCACGCTGACTACCTTCCGCTGACGCGGCCCCCAACCCCATACCCGACTCTGGGCTCTCGGCCTCCTCGCATTGCTCATGCTGAGCCGCCCCGGCAGTCTCGTGCTGGCTGCGGCGCGCAAACGCGTAGTGCGTGCGCAAGTCTCCCCACTCCTCGCGGTCCTGGGCTGGGTCGGGGGCGTGGATGTGTGTGTGTGTGTGTGTGTGGGTGTGTGTGTGTGTGTGTGTGTGTGTGTGTGTGTGTGTGTGTGTGTGTGTGTGTGTGTGTGTGTGTGTGTGTGTGTGTGTGTGTGTGTGTGTGTGTGTGTGTGTGTGTGTGTGTGTGTGGGGGGGCAGCCTCGACCCGGGCGCTTGAGTGTCCGCCGCGTCCCTTGCGCACCGACCTCGGTCGCGCTCCAGCCATCGTCGGGTGCGGCGCGGGCCAGCGCAGCGCGGACGCAGGCGCCCGCGGCTGGGGGGGCTGGCTGCCGAGCCCGTTGCCCTGGCCCAGGTGGGGCCCCCAGTCGCCGTTGGCCCCGTGGGCGGAAGGCGCGGCGCTCGCGGCGCCAGGTAAGGGCCTCTTGTAGTCGCCACGCTCCTCCAGCCAGCGTTTGGACTCCCTGTAGTGGTCGACCGTCCTGTGGATCTCCTCCTCTTCGCGCGCCGTGCGCGCGCGGCCCTCGAAGTCCTGGGCCAAGCCCGTGGCGACGTGCGTCGGCAGCCCCAGCGCGCGGAAGATGCAGGGCGCGCGCTTCTCCATCCACTCGGCCTCGTCCTCGATGTAGTTGGGGTCGCTGGGGTTAGAGACCCAGCTGAGCGCCCGACGGCCAAGGGCGCGCTCGCAGCGCCCGAGCGCCCTGGTCTGCAGACGCTCAGACTCCCGACGGGCAGGGCCCAGATTGAGCCGAGTTTCCGCATCTTTGCCGCGGCCGTCGTGGACGGGCCCTCCTGCGAGAAGCCGCGCCTGGGTGAAGTAGTCGCTCAGGTGCATGAGCTGCTTGCCCTTGTAGCTGACCTTGGGGCCCTTGATGGGCCTGCCGCGCGCCTGCGGGCCGTAGGTAAAGCTGGGCGGGCCCCCGCGTCCTCGGTAGGGATCGGCCTCGTCGGGGTCGAGCTGGTAAACCCAGACGAGCTCGTCCTCGGCTCCCGCACAGAGTCTCTGGTAGGCGTCGGCCATGGCCTGAATGTCCTCGCCCTGGTCGATCTGCGCCCGCACCGAGTCGTGGTCCCAGTGCTTCTCCTGCAGCGGCCCGAAGGGGCCGAGGCTTGGGGAACGCCATCGGGCCCTTGGCCCTGTAGCAGGTGAGGCCGAGCTTCACCGCCATGTGTGGCCTGCACGGGTCGGCGCGCCCCAGGGCCGTCATGTCGAGGCGCTTACAGGCCACGGCCCGATCCAACATCTCCGCGCTGACGATGAACCAGTCGAGCTCGGACGGCGCCTTGGACGGGGATTTCCGGAATGTGCCCGCGCCCGCGTCGACAACGGGCTCGATGTTCCAGTCACCAGCAATCGCCCAACGTGCGTTCGAGGGGGGTCCCAACGTGCTGTAGCATGGCCTTGCTGTTCTCGCCGACGTCATCGTCGTCCAAGTAGACTGGGCCGAGCAGGAAGCCGCCCGGCACCGCAGCGCTGGCGTGTGCCACGGTCGCCCTGCCGTCGGGGACGTGGGAGCTCTGCTTGTTGCCGTGCTCGCCAGGGCCGCGCGCCCCCCGAGTCGGGCGGGCTGCGACGCCTGCGCCGCCTCTGACCGCGCGATGCTGAGAAGCCCACTCGGCGGCGACGCCAGGGGTCAACCTTGCGCTCCAGGCCAGCCGCCTGCGCCGCTGCTCCTGCTCCACGGCGCGGCACCCGTTGAGGTGGTGCTCCTGGGAACAGAGCGCGTCCCCGATGTGCGCCTGCGCCACGGCGCACTGCTGAGGTCCCCGCTGCTCGCCGAGGAGGGTGGCGAAGGGGCCCCGACCGCTTCCGTTGAAGCTCGCCGCCGCGAAGGTCGGGCTGCTACCCGCGCATCCCCCTCCGCTTGAGCCCCGCGGCGCGGGGCCCCTGGGGGAGCTTCCGGGCCCGCAGCCTGCGCTTGGCGGCTGCCTGGGCCGCGGGGCCCTCGGGCCGAGCTCCCGCGCCCTCTTCGCCGCTGCATGCGCCTGCTGCCGCCGCGCTGGCCTCCTCGGCGGCCTCCTCCTCCAGGATGTCCAGGATGTTGCTGACATATTCCTCCTCGAGCTCCTGCTCGTCGCCGCTGTCGCGTTCCGCTGCCGCTCCTGCAGAGGCAACTCGATGAGCCAGGCACCGAAGCTCTGAGACTTGCTACTCAAGTTGCTGTGCGTACCCCCTGTTGAGCATGCCTGAGGCTTGGTCGAGCGCCGATAGGAAGGCGGCGGCGCGCTCGCCCTCGCTGAGTGCTGCTGCTGGGGATGGGGGCGCGGCAGGCCCGAAGCCTGCGCCGAGCCGCCCTTCGCGCGGCGCTCCTTCACGCTCGCGCTTGTGCTTGACCAGGAGGTTGTTGATGAGGGCCTGCAGCTTTTCTGTGGCCTTGCTCTGCTCGCGTTTGCCTTCCAGCTCGCGCTGCTCTGCCTGGATGCTCTCGATCTCCTGCGTGGCGGTCGCGATCTTCCACTCCAGCGCCTCGGTGGTGCTCTGATGGTGCTGCTGCTTGCGTTCCAGCTCGCTGAACTGGACAGACGTGGTTTTTCCTCGGAGAGCTCGTGTTCCAACTGCTGAGCCTCCTGTCGCTTGGCAGCCAGGATCTCAGATCTCCGTCAACACCTTCGAGCTTTTTCATGTCACTACGTAGCTTTCCAAGTCGCCGTACTCGTTCGTTCTTCGGGGCCTGTGACTGCGCTCCTCCTGCTGATCGTGCGCCTGCACCGCCGCCTGGGACGGACAGAGTAGCACCTTCAAGCTTTTTGACCTTTCTGCGCAACTGGTTGAGCTCGTGTCGTTCCTTGGCGTCCAGTTGTGACATGCCATTCCACCACGAGCTTGCACCATATCCTTGTTCCCACCAGTCATATCCGCAGCTGCGGCAAATGTTCCTGGAACCCCAGTTTTTCTTGGCTCCGCACTTTGAGCAATCCCATGCCTTGGGTCATCCGCCACTTGTGTCGCCCACTCCTGGCTGACCGCTTCCTCGCCGTCCGCCTCCGCTGCCTTCTCTGCCGCCGCCGCGCGCGGCACCTCGAGCACCACCACCACGTCCTGCCAGTGGTCGAGCCCGCCGCAGCTGGGCTCCCAATCGGGCGACTGGGGCCGGGTGTCGGAAAGGATATGGGAATGAAAGAACTGTGGCCGCAAAGTCTTCGCTGACAGCTTGGTCGATTTGGAATCTGACCCAAGAAGTGACGCGACGGCTAAAGCCACCCACATGGGACCAGACATCTGCCCTGATCGCGTCATCTTGAGCCAAAACGGCTACGGATGATGCTAATGATGATGATGATGCAAATCATAATAATAATAATGATAATGATATTAATAATGATAGTACTAATGATGATAATGATGATGATGATGATGATGATGATGATGATGATGATGATGATGATGATGATGATGATGATGATGATGATGCTGACGATGATGATGATGATGATGAGGATGATGATGGTGATGATGATGGCGATGGCGTTGCTGCTGATGACGAGCTGGTTTGAGATCTAGAGAGGCAAACGCTGAAAACCAAATCAGGCGGCGAACCGCGACGCGGGAGCACACGCACGCGGCCGTGATAGGGAGGAGGAGGAGGAGGAGGAGGAACAGGAGGAGGGGAGGAGGAGGGGGAGGAGGGGCAAGAGCAATACGGCCAGGACCTTTGGCTTAGCGTGTCGCGCCGCCGGTTCTGGCCCTCCACGCCTCGGCGCGACACGCCATTCGCGTCCCAGTCCCAGGGCGTCCGAGCTCCAGGCTCCCGCCCCGCGGAGCGGAGCGACACGCCATCAGCTTGCAAGGCACAGTGTGTCGCTGGGGCCGCCGACGCGACACGCTAAACAAACATCCCCGACCGTATGTACAGGGCGACGGCGCTGGCTGGCTGATCAGCTGGCGCTGGCTGGTCGGCTTACCACACGCGCGCGACAGCGAGACGCTGGAGGATGATGCGGAGGGGATGAGGAGAGCGAGACAGAGGGGAACACAGCTCATGCGGGGACGAAAGAAGAGGGATGCGAATCTGATGAAGGTTGTGATAAAGGGGGTAGGAGGAGGAGAACAAAGAGGAAAAAGAGACACGGTCTCCGATCATTCCCACCCACCCTACTCTGCCCTCTTGTGTACCAGCAGCGGCGGCCCAAGGGCGCGCTCTCCTTGCCGTCCTTATAGCAGGTCAGGCGCCAGGAGGTCCAGGCTTCCTCGGCGCTGCGCCAGCTGAGGCGTCGGGGAGGGGTGACGCGCGGCACGGCCGGGGAAGCGGGCTCTTGTGAACTCGGAGCGTCTGGAGAGCTCAATCCCCGTCTGGCCCCGGCCAGCGGACGAGCGAAAGGCGGGATGGCCGCAGCCAGCGATAGCACGCAGCACCTCCGCCCGCTCTGCATGCCGCGGGGGGACCCGATCCTCCCCTCCTGCTCTCGCTCCTCCTGATCCTCCACCTTCTCTCTGGCCCCATTCACCCGTCCTCGCCTCCTCCTCATCCTTCTTCTCCTCACCCATACCCTCCTCCTCCTCCTCCTCCTGATCCTCCTCCTCCTCCTCCTCCTCCTCCTCCTGCTTAGAAAACGTCTCAGAAGGCCGGGGGACTTCCGAACCTTCTGAGGAGGCTTTCTCCTTCTCACTTCCTTCCCGCGCTCGCCGCCGATAATTGACTCTCGCTCCTGCACCTTCCCGTCCCCTCCTCATGGAGACGCAAGGCTCGAGCATGGGGGACTCGAACCAGCCTGACGAGGCTGTCAAAAAATGGCGGGGCCCATATCACAATTTTTTGATGCACCCACCAGAAACTTTGTGCCGGTGACCTGCTACTCGGAAATCTGCAAGCGACGCGGGGGACGGGGGAACCAGGAGGAGTGGAAGGAGACGAATCCCTGCCGACCCAACATGGACGCAACCGACGCAATGCTCGAGCATGGGGAACTCGAATCAGCCTGACGGGGCTGTAGAAAAATGGCGGTGCCCAAAGCAGACATCTGGCGCAATCTCCCGCTGCAAACAAATCCAGAAAACCGAACCGTCTAAATTTAGTGCTTTCCACACAAGCACCGCATCCTTCGACAAACCTCCTCCAACTCACACATCAGCTGGCACTACGAACCAACTCGCCTTGCCACTGAACTTATGCCGATACCGTCTACACGCGGTGGGCAAAGCCGAGATCTGGCCAACTTGAATCTTAGGCTTCCCCGATGGTGGGCCCAGATACGTCTCAAGTGCACTCCGTGCGCCAAACTCTCCCCCGCCCGATGTCCATCAATGCCACCAGCAACCCGATCATCGCCAGCTGCCGTGCCCGACCCGCCAGCGCCTCCGAGTGCCTGCGAGGCGGTGGAGGCGGGAGAGGCTTCGCAGGGGGGGGGAGGGAAGGGGGGTACCGCCCCCTCAAACAAGGCTCGCGTAAAGGTTTTCGAGGCGTCGGACTCCCGTGGACGTCCTCTTCTTCTTCTTCTTCCTCCTCCGTCTTCCACAGGGTCATTTTGAAATCTGCATCTGGAGGAATTCGTTTGTAATCAGCCACAGAAGGGGCCCTACTGTATTCCGCTAAAAGAAAAATTCTTTTGTGGCGCAAGGGGGTGGGTCTGGGCGACGAACACAACCCCAAAAGAGAAAAAGACAAAAAGGACAATTTGGGAAGCCAGAAACGCTGTGTTGGAAATTAAAACATGGTTTTTCAGTAAAAACAGGAAACACAAAAAAGACAATCTGGGAGCACGAGAAACCTCTGTTTTCACAGTGTTTGAGCAATTCCGGATTGTTTCTTATAGAACTATTCGCGCACACCCACACACACACCCACACGCAATCGCACTCACACGCACAAGCCGCCGCTGGGCCGCGCCACACGGTCCTGCTTAGGAGCGATGGCACGGCAGTGGCCTGCGGCTCGAATCCGTATGGGCGGCTCATCCTTCCAGCGCTGGTTGCGCTCCTGCCGATCTTGTTTTCGATCCCTCCCCGCCTCCCTCCCCCCCTTCTCGTCCTCGCGCTGGAGTGCCACGCCGCTCCGTGCAAGCACCCGTCGATGGCGGCTTCGTGCGCTTCGCGTGCGCTGTCCGATCGGGACCGTGCCTGGAACTCCGTTCAGCGGTACAGTCGGGGCGTTGACCTAAGGAACCCTAAATAAGGAACGATGCTTCTTTTTTCCATAAGTAAACCTTCGATTTCCTGCCGGAAACATAAGGAAAGCCTGAGGCAAGCTGCGAAACTCTTAAGGAACGCGGAGCCCCTCCCCAACGAAAAGGATTCCTTCTTCAGGGCCCCGACTGTAGGTGCGACCAGCTGCTGACCCAGCCTCGCGAGGGCAGGCTGGACCTCGGACACGGCCGGAGCGACTCTGCGGTCGACGAGACCGTCCCGAGCATCCCCTCTCCTCCCTCGCTGCTTCCTCCTTCCTCCTCCTCCTCTTCCTCCTCCTCCTCCTCCCACCTACCTCCCTCCTTCCCCTCTCCCCTCTCCCTCTTTCCCCCACCCCCCTGTCCCCTTCTCTCCGCCTCCCTCTCTCGCCTTTGCACACGCACACACACATGCGCTGAGTGGAAACAGAAACACGCTCCCTCGCCCACCCGCGCTCCCACATGATACGAGAAGGCTTGCGAGGAGTCGCGTGGCGCAGGTGCCGCCCCATCGCGCTGCCCTGAACGGGCTGGTCCACCTTCCAAAACCGACAACGGCAACCACGGAGGGCCGCACACGCGAGCGCGTCCAGAGCCGGATGTTGCCAAGCGAGGGCAGCCAAGATCCTGGATCACCTGGGGAGACCAAAAGGTGCCTATACCGCTGCTCCACGGTCCTCCCCTGGGGTGCGCTCCGACCAGGATTTTTTGAGGCGAGTGCAGCGGTGGCGACGATGGCCGCGCAGGAGGCCCCCCAAAGGGAAAACGATCGAGGGTCTACGGACGGACCCTGGTGAATCCAGACCCGGGCCAGTCGGGCCTTGCAAGATCCTGCAAGATCCCGCATGATTCTGCCGAGCCCTGCGCCCAAACCCGAGTCAGTGCACCCCTGGCCCTGCAGTATCTTGCAAGATCTGGCGCTCTGACTCACCCTGTTTGCCTTGACCGTCGCCTCTTGTCGGGATCCACCAAAAAGGGGGTGACCCTGAGAGGGGCATGAGTTCGATCCGTTTGTGCACCGAACTGCCGCAAACAGATGCCCCCCGCATGCCCCACCTATCGGCAACTGTCGGGAGCTGCGGGCGGCTGGGGAGCATCTTCTGGTTTGGGCGGTCCAGCATTAAAACCGATCGAACTCCCCCCCCCCCCCCCCGGAGGCACAACCACCCTTGGCGGGATCCCGATCTTGAGCCCCGAAACGAGACGAGGGTCGCAGTATCGGCACTTTCTCCTCCTCCGACGAGCGCGTCCGAAAGTGCTGGAGAGGGGCGCGCGATGGATTGGAGGCCTGGACATTGGCACCAACACCAACACAGGGGCTTGCCTCCACAGGGGGAAGATGATCCTAGATTTCGGCGCTGGTGGTCATATTGCGGCCACCTCGGAAGCCAGAATTATCACCACCATCGCCGAGGTCGGGATTCTCTTCCCTCGGTGGAGGCACACCGCCGATATTGGTGTTGGCGTCAACCTCTACAGTCGGGGCGTTGACCTAAGGAACCCTAAACAAGGAACGAGGCCCCTTTTTCCATATGTTAAACTTCGACTTCCCATCGAAAACATAAGGAAAACCTGAGGCAAGCTGCGAAACACTTAAGGAACGCGGAGCCCCTCCCCAACGAAAAGAGTTCCTTCTTCAGGGCCCCGACTGTAGGCCTGCGAATGGAGCCGCCGCAGCGGCGCGGGGCCCGAAGCCTGGCGGCGCAGCGACGCGCCCGCGGCACGTCGGCCCAGGCCCGCAGCGCGAGCCGGAGGGCGATCTCGAGGGCGCACCTGGGCGCGCCGCCGCGTGGCGGCGCGGCCGCCCCGTCGCCGCAGCGACTCGCTCCTCCTCCTCCTCCTCCTCCTCCTCCTCCTCCTCCTCCTCCTCCTCCTCCTCCTCCTCCTCCTCCTCCCCCTCCTCGCTCCTCCCCCTCCTCCTCCTCCTCCTCCTCCTCCTCCTCCTCGCTCCTCCTGCTCGTGCCTCGCTCCCTTTCCTCCTCCACCTCCTCCTCCTCTTCCTCCTCGCTCCTCGCTTCTCGCTTCTCGTTGCTCGCTACTCGCCCCTCCTCTATCCTGCTTTTTCCTCCTCCTCCTCCTCCTCCTCCTCCTCGCTCCTCGCTTCTCGCTCCTCGTTGCTCGCTACTCGCCCCTCCTGTTTCCTGCTTGTTTCTCCTCCTCCTCCTCCTCCTCCTCCTCCTCGTCCTCCCCGAACGCAATACAGCAACGCACGATAGAAGGATTCGCGGTAAGGATGCGTAGCTCTCGGAAGGCCATGTTGACGTTTTTGGGGCTGCGCTGGCCGGCGAAGGTCTCCATGGATGAGCCGAAGAGGCAAGGATGCAATAGTAACATTGGATGATCGCTCCTCTTTGATACAAAACAATCGAACTGCTACGGATGCCAGAACGGCCGATTCTCCTGATACCCCCTGCAGTTTAGCAATGCCAGAGCAATATTGCTGCGACTCGCAGATGCCAGAACTGTTGTTTCGATTAACACTTCTTCGCAGCTCAGCAGCACGAAGGGGGTCCTTCGGAACTGTCTTGCCGGTACCTGCGGAGGCCCCAGGAGGCCCAGTGAAGAGCAGGATGAGGACCACGTCGTAAGAGGTTTGGGCTGTGGTGTAAGACGGTGCACCTTCCTCGGACGTGACCAAGCCCCTTCCTCGGGCGTGATCTTCCCCAGAACCAAGGGGGAAGGAAAGGAGCTAAGCGAGCGGCAAGAGCCAACTACATTTTCTGCAAAGGAACGCGCGGAGCAACTCGCGTTGACATGAGCTGCGAAGCGTCGGCAGGCACAATCCGGCATCGAGCCAGGATCGTGCTGAAAAGTGGCGACAGGGGCTGGGCTGGCCAAGTGCCAGCGACAACCCTGCGGGGTCCCTCTGACAAGGACCCGAAGACGCAGGCAGCGCAAGGGAAATAGTAGTATATTACAAGCGAAACGCAAAACAAGATGTACTCATCCCACCGCGTGTTTCCACGCCAAGCAGAAGCGTCCCGCTGGCTCGTCATGAGCCAGGCCCAACCTTTGAGGTCGGAGCCCTACATGGAGGATAAGTCTTCAACTCGTGCATCAAGGATTGCATTCCCGCCATTACTTGCAACAGCAAGTCCCGTTCAATACTGCCATCGGTACTTCCATCGGCAGTCATATCCCGTGTATCAGACCATTGCATGCTGTGTACCATACGTCTATCCCTCATCTGATTTATCAAACTAATATGTCCTAGCAGTGTGCACTCTGAAGGATGTGTGAGGCTCTTGCTGTACAAGGGTTGGAATACCGACTCAGCATCGATGGTGAGGGTCGCTTTGATACAGAAACCGCCTATTTCATACATATAATATATATGTATATATATATATATATATATATATATATATATATATACAGACGTGTGTATGTGTTTGAATTGTGTTGGTGTAAGCGGCCCCGCCTTTAACTCATGCAGGGTAACAATGGTCGGGTAGCAGTCCTCTAAGTTATGGGCTGCTGCTAGCGTATCCGCAGGGTACGCTTTAGCAACCCGCCTGCTCGACCTGGCCGTCTAGGCCTGCCTTCCCGACCCGCCCGCTAGGGTCTACCCACCCGATTTGCCCGTCTGGTCCTGTCACGTGTTCTCTGCTCCTAGCCTCCCTCCTGCTATTTTCTCTCGTGCTCCATGATCCCCCCTCCCCGTTGTCCCTTCCTTCCATCCGTCCTCTCTTTCCCTGCCGTAGGGGCTGCACGAAATACAAACATTTCGAATAATCATCAAAGTGTTTAAGCCCCCCACCCCTACCCATCTAGAAAATAACATTGCCATTTCTGTTCGGGCAGGTGGCCCGCCTGCAAAAAACGCACGAACGCAATTCATCGCAGGCCCACCCCCTCAACAGGACGAGCGACAACAGGTGCACTGTGATGATGAGGCATTCCTCGCCGCCGTCGTGTAAATGAGAGAGATCCTTTTGACATCGCGCCGCGACCCTGCGGCACCTGTGGAAAATGCTCCAATCGTGTTCGGATTCGGCACATTCCCTCTTGTTTCGCTGCGCGCAAGTCGCATGGCCGCCTTCCGCGCCGCCTCGGAACAAAAGGTATGCCTACGGCCCCGAACGTCGCGGCCATCGCGCGGCCCCCCGAAACGACACAGGACGGCCCACCAAACGCTGGAGCGGAACCCGTCCAAAACAGCCATGTCTGGACAAGAGATATGTTCGGCGAGGACACCCTTCTGGAATGAAGGGGATCAATCATCGTCTGGGCTTTCTGAGCCAAATCTCGCTTTTCGCGTGTTGCCTGTAACGTGCGCAAAAAAACACACCAATTTAGACCGTAAGTTCAGTGTCTGGGCGCATTGAAATTAAATAGCTGGGCGGCTGTATAAACGCGTCGGAATTCGACAAGCGCCGCCCTGGCCGACCCGCCGCGGGACGGGCTCGTCGGGCAAAATTGGAGGGCAGCACGACGCGCTGAAGAAGAAGCTGCGCCTGAATGCCTGGGCTTTGCCATCGACGAGACAGAACAAGCAGTCCCTCGGCAGCTTTCCGGCCAGCCAGGGCGCACGCCATCAAAGCGCATTCGTCGGACGCGCGGGAGACGCCAAACAAACGTTCGCTGTGCCGCCGCATCCCCACCCATCCATGGCGTAGGTCCGACAAGCAGGCAAGCAACTGCAACGAGAACCACGTTCGTGCCCGCTCCCTGATCTTCGATCGAACCGCCACAGGACGGGCCGAAAAAACCCTTCTAAGGACCCCCGCCTAGGATAATCTAGAGGGGCAGGGGTGGGGGCCTAAAAACTTGGATGAAGTAAGGAAGATACACCCCGACCGAAAGGTGATACGATCGAAGACGAAGAGGGCGGGCATCGAGGGTTTGGGATATACGTGTTGAGTGGCATGCGAGCACGGAAGAGCGAACAGTCTCAAAATGATTGTTGTTGTTGGTGTTGTAACTGGGCGGCAGGGGCACAATCCGAGGATTCATACTTTCCCATGTAAGAACCAGGGTGCGAGCCCGGGAGGGGCAGGGGGTCAACAATGACCAGCATATATACATGATAGCTCAGTAACAACAATCATGTTCAGACTGTTCGCTTTCGCATGCTCTCGTCCCAACCAACATGTCTCTCCCAAGCCCTCGATACCCGCCCTCTTCGTCTTTCATCGTGCCCCATGCGGGGGATAGTTTTCTTCACTGCTATGTGTATTTGGCGCAGCCCCAGCACAGCACTCGCGCAGGAACCCCACTGTGGCAGAAGCAGGCGGCACACGCACTCGCGCAGGCTTCTTCCCGAGACGGAGGCGCCGTGCGCGCCAGCGGACTGGGCCGGGCCACGCACACGCGCGCACACACTGCGTGCAAGCCTCTGCGCACGTGTCGCGTATAGCAGCAGCGCGGAGCTGCTTGTGTGCACGCGCGCGCAGCCACTCGCGCGCAGCAGACATGCGCGCTGCGGTGGGTGTGGAGGCGGATGCCTTGGAGAACCAAGGTGGCCGTGCGTGATCTCATTGACTCAATCTGATCGCTTTTCCGCCTCCCACTCCTCCCTGGAGGTTCCCGGCGGTCTCATGAGCCCCTGTAGGCCTCTACGGCGGTCTCCAGAAATCCCTGGAAGTCCCCAATTGCAAAAGAGCAGCTGGCCGCGTCCAAGAACCTCCGCGTCTTCCCGCGCTCGTTCCCGCGTCCGTCGTTTCCGTACCCATGGCCTTGCAGGCTCCCCAGCCGTGGCCCCAGGGATACAGGGCCACCTCGCGCGGGCGTTCCGCGCGGCACGACTCCATCGGAGCACGCATCCACAGGGTCGAGCCTCGGCGTCCAGAACGGGAGGGCGAGGAGCGTGAGGGCGCTGGCGGTGGCACGAAGGCCTGGCGCGCCGCCCTGGAGGCGCGGCTGCGGGCCCGGCTGGAGGGGCCAGACTAAATTAGTTAATTCAGTGCACCTCCTCCTCCTCCTCCTCCTCCTCCTCCTCAGCCTCCTCCTTCTCCTCCTCTCTCCTCGGCCGCGGGGCGCCTTGTTCGCATGGTAAAAAAAGGAGGTGGACATTGTCGATGAAATTGGCTCAAATTCGATTCCCAGACCCCTCCCCAGGTCCATCCGGGTGCATGTCTTGCCCCGACTCGAGTTCCGAGGACCCTGGGCCCGGCAGCGGCCCCTCGACGCCGAAACTGCGGAGAGCCTTTATCCTGTATGTGGTGTTGGTCGCTCTGCACGCGGACCTCATCCTTTCTCCGTTCCCCCCCAGGCCCCAGGCATGGGAGCAAGAAAAGGCGACACCAGCACCACCAGGGCGAGGAGATGCGAGGAGGCAAGAGGGGTCTCCCTGCTGGTGTGGTCCCTCCCTCTCGCTCGAGACACATCCAGCCTCCAGTTCGGGGAGGCATCGCGGACCTCCTCGCTGGAGGTGGACTCCCCGGTGGTGTTGGTGGCTCCTCTTCCCCTCCCCTGGCCATCGCTCGGACGTCCATTCCCTGTGTATTTTTGATTTCGTGCGTGGTTTTTCCGCCAAATGATCAAGGATGCTTCTCGATGGTCCTCGCCGAAGGAAATATGCACACGTCCGAGCGATGCCAACTCCCAAGGCAGCTCCCTGGGTCGCATCGCTCGCGCGTGTCCCTGGTGGCCTGTCCAGCATCCAGGGCGCCCGCGCCGGCCGCACGCCGGCGGCGCCCTCGGAGGCGGGGCGGGGGGGGAGGGGGGGGGGCACGGGAGGCGAGGAGGAGGATCTGGCGCACGGAACATGGAGTACAGTCAACCCGTATAGTAATGCGGATTGACGATATAAAAAATGGGACAGCACGATTAAACACATAGTTTTCTGCAATTTCTGTATAACTTTCTGACTGGAGGAGAACGATTTAAAACATAGTTTTCCAGCCCGCGGCCGGTTTTTTCCAATCGTCATCCCAGGCGCCGCCGCGTGAACACGACCCCCGGTCATTTATTAATCGTCATCTTCCATTCGGCGAGGACGAGGATCTGGCACATGGAACATGGAGTACGGTCAACCCGTATAGTACGGATGCGCGGTGAGGATGCAATGGCCCTGGACGCCCATGTCGAAGTTTTTCGAGCGGGGCGAGGCCAGCGAAAGTGGCCAAGGATGGACCGAGGAGGCAAGGATGCAAGGGTAATTACCCTCGGGAAGGTTGCCCATCCTTGCTATGCGGGTTGACTGCACGTGGATCTGGAGCCCGGTCGCCAGATCCATGGTTCGGGGAAGGTACCCCCGAGAAACGGCGCCAATGCCGCCTGACTTGGTGGCAGAGCGCGCCGATTCTGTGGAAGCGGGCCCCGCCGCTAATCAACAGGCCTTCATCCATGCTGATGTTTCCTCGAGAGGAATGGGGCCAGCGCTGGCGAGTGCGCCGCCAAAACAAGTCCATCGCTGCCGCGGAGACGTGTCTTCTTGGGGCCCCGTGGAGCCTCCTTAGGCCCTCACCGGGCCTCCTCGAGTACCCAAGAGGAGGCAGGAGGAGGAGGAGGAGGAGGAGGAGGAGGAGGAGGAGGAGGAGGAGGAGGAGGAGGAGGAGGAGGAGGAGGAGGAGGAGGAGGAGGAAGGAGGAGGAGGAGGAGGAGGAGGAGGAGGAGCAGGAGGAGGAGGAGGAGTAGGAGGAGGAGGGTGAGGAGGAGGAGGAGGAGGAGGAGGAGGAGGAGGAGGAGGAGGAGGATCAGCA
>CAUYUJ010021853.1:47500-73300 GCA_963575745.1 Prorocentrum cordatum | reverse complement strand
CACCCCTCATGCAGATCCGCGGGGTCAGGGTCCAAAATCACATGGGATTTGCCACATTTCTGAAATTCGGCGCCACCCCTCACGCAGATCCGCGGGGTCAGGGTCCAAAAACATATGGGATTTGCCACATTTCTGAAATTCGGTGCCACCCCTCACGCAGATCCGCGGGGTCAGGGTCCAAAAACACAAGGGATTTGCCACATTTCTGAAATTCGGTGCCACCCCTCACGCAGATTCGCGGGGTCAGGGTCCAAAAACACAAGGGATTTGCCACATTTCTGAAATTCGGTGCCACCCATCACGCAGATCCGCGGGGTCAGGGTCCAAAAACACAAGGGATTTACCACATTTCTGAAATTCGGTGCCACCCCTCACGCAGATCCGCGGGGTCAGGGTCCAAAAACACAGGGGATTTGCCACATTTCTGAAATTCGGTGCCACCTTCACGCACATCCATCGCAAGGCGTGGTAACCCAAACTGCGAGAACTCCCGCGGCCCTTTAATCGCAAGGTGTGGTAACCAAGCCCGTAAACCATACACGTCTTACCAATCGCCAGGTGTGGTAACCCCTCTTGTTATCAGTTGGTTTTGCTGATTGCGAATCGGCTTCGCATGAAGTTTCGATACTGCTTCACGACAGCGCCAAGGCCTCATGACTTAGCTCTTCCATGGCCCATTCTCCGAGAGAGGGGGCCGGCGGCAGGGGGCGAAGCCCTTACGGATAATCATACCCATCATCATCATCACCATCACCATCACCATCATCATCATCATCGTCGTCATCACCATCAGCATCAGGATCAGCACCATCCTCATCATCCTCATCATCCTCATCATCATCATCCTCATCACCCCCTCCTCATCCTCATCATCATCCTCATCCCCATCCTCATCCTCATCCTCATCCTCATTATCATCCTCATCCTCATCCTCATCATCATCATCACCATCATCATCACCACCACCATCATCATCATCGTCATCATCATCATCATCAAATCCATCATCACCAGCAGCATCATCATCAGCATCACAATCACCACAACCACCATTATCATCATCATCATCATCATCATCATCATCATCATCATCATCATCATCATACCCATCACCATCATCACCAGCAGCATCATCATCAGCATCACCATCACCACCACCACCATCATAATAATCATACCCATCATCATCATCACCACCATCACCATCACCATCACCATCATCATCGTCATCATCACCATCAGCATCAGCATCAGCATCACCACCATCATCATCATCTTCATCATCATCACCATCATCATCACCACCACCCTCCTCATCCTCATCATCATCCTCATCCCCATCCTCATCCTCATCCTCATCCTCATTCTCATTCTCATCCTCATCCTCATCCTCATCCTCATCCTCATCATCATCCTCATCCTCATCATCAACAACAACAGCATCATCCCCCTCCTCCTTCCTCCTCCAAGCGCTGCCGCCGGCAGGGCCCTCAGAAGCACCGCCCGCAAACGCGCACGCCCTCCGTGGGAGCGGCCGCGCGGCGAGTGCGGGCGCCAAGACGAAGTCCGCCTCAGCCGCAGGAAACAATATTATAATTACCGAGCCGTGCGCAACAGACTCCGTCACTCCTACATCCCCATTCCTTTCCTGTTCGTTCTCCTCCTCTCTGGGAGCGGGGAGGAGGACCCCGAAATCCGTCGTTGCGAATATCGTGCAGCATCCCGACAAACGAAGACCAGAGCCCTGGACCTGATCTCTCTGCGGCATTTTTCGAAACGGATCGATCCATGAGGGTCCCGGGGCCCGAAACCAGGCGAAAACGCAAGGCGTGAGACGTTTGCCTCGCCCGGGATGTCTATAGGTCGGTGTTCCAAAGCCGTAGATTCCGGGCCACACCTCGGCTCTCTGGCGGCCGATCGGAACGATTTTGGGCACCCTGGGACAGCTCTCGGCGAGGCGCAGCTGCTGGGAAGCACTCGCGGGCGAGAACTTCGGACACAACCCGCGAGAGCGTCCGAGCGAGTCTGTCCAGGGCTGACCTCCTCCGACGTCCAAAGGGGGGCGCCGTGGCGTGGCGACACGAGGCTACCCTCGGCGCAAAAGGCCGCGGCACGGCGCCAGCATCGCGCGCCAGCGGAGGGCCGGCCTCGGGGAGACGCGAGGCTCCTCTGGCCCTTCCAGGAGGGCTGAGAATGGGGGAACGAACAATGACATACACATAAAAACTCGGAGCTCCGCGCGGATTTCTTGGATCCGCGCTGGACCCCCTCCCTGGCGCGCGGAGCGCGCCAGGGGCGGCGCCGGAGGCGTCGCCAGGGGGCTTAAGTGTCGATCCGAGAAACCCGCGCGGAGCTCCGAGTTTTTATGTTTATGTCATTGTTCGTTTCCCTAAAATAGCACCTGGGCCCTGACGTTGGACTTCCTGTGGAGGTTCTCGGCGGTCCGGATCGGTCTGCTGGAGAGCTAGGTCCCGGCATTAAGTCGGGCCTGTCCCCCTACAGGGGGATCTTCGACGAAAAATGAAAAACACCCCAAAAATATCCTAAAGGGGTCCCCAAATACTCCAAGAGTAGTCCCCCGACTATGTTTGGACTACTTTCTGACTATTTCTGGGGTATCTTTTATTTTTCGTCGGAAATCCCCCCTGTAGGGGGACACGCCCGACTTAATCCTGGCACTCTGGACATGCGGGCGGGGCGGGGCCTCCGAGCCGCTGGCGCGGAGGCCCCTCTTTTCTGGCTCTGGCGGGGCTGGGAAGAGGCTCGTGCGCACGCGCGCGCAGACGAGCAGTCCCGGCTGGTCTCAACGTAGGTCGGGGGCCACATGCGCGCTCCGGGTTTGGCCTCCCCGCGGCCCCCGAAAGTCGCGCACCAACGTTCACTCGTGCCCAGAGTCACTCTTGCGTGTAGCCGACCGTCACCCTACTAGGGGGCCACATGCGAACCCTACCGCTACCCCCCACGATTTCTGAGGGGGAGGGTGGGGTTCACTTCGTTCGGGAGCTTCCAATTGAAGTGAACCCCACCCTCCCCCTCAGAAACCGTGGGGGGTAGGGGTAGGGTTCGCATGTTGCCCCCTAGTAGGGCGACGGTCGGCCACACGCAAGAGTGACTCTGGGCAATTACGAGTGACTTTTGGTGCGCGACTTTCGGGGGCCGCGGGGAAGCCAAACGCGGAGCGCGCACGCCGCTGCCATCGCATCGAATTTCGCCATCCGGTGACCCCATCATGGGCCTGCACCAGAAAGGCCACTCCGGCGAAGGGTCAATCTTACGTCTAGTCTAAACGAGATCTATACATATCCACCTGCCCCCTGGCTGGGCCCTTCCTGGGCCAGGGAACCGTGTGTACGACCTCCTGGCCAAGCCGGGAGCGCGTGGCGCATGCACTGCTGCCGGGCTCAGGATGGGCCCGGCCAGGGAGCAGCGGATATGCGCAGAATTCGTCGCCCCATCAACGGGCCACTCCCCGGGTATCTGGAGATCCCGGCGGCTCGATTCTTGCACGCCCGGCCATGGCGCCCTGTCTCGGGCCCCGGGGGCCTCGCGGATCGATCGGGCTCGAGAGATGCCGCAGAATGATACGGGGTCTGGGGCTCTGCTCGTGCTTTCTCGATGTTGCGACCTTTTCGTGACGTCGGACTTCAGGGTAGCCTCAGGTCGGGCATGTCCTCCTACAGGCGGATTTTGGAAGAAACGATAGCCAAACAGTAGCCAAAAAGTCAGTCCAGCCAAACAGTAGCCAAACGGATTTCGAACAGAGCCAAAAGACCGCGACGCCTTGTCCCCAGACTACTTTGTAAAGCTATTCTGACTATCCCTCCTGTAGAGGGCCATGCCCGACTTCAGGGCAGCCCTGGCTGGCCTCGACGGGCCCCCCGAGCAGTCCGGGGCGGCCTCGACGCCGCGGCGCCGCCGGGCGCCCCCCGCCAGGGCGCTTCCGCGACCCAGGGCATGACTACCCACCAGACCACCGCTGCCTGACCCGAAGGTCCCAATTTCGGGTGTGGGGGAGTGCGGGTTCGTCCCGTCTGTGTTTTCAATTGTGCCCCGACCCCCCCCCCCACTGGAAGTGGAGGGCAGACTGAGGCCTTCGGGTCGGGTGGGGGTGGTTTGGTGGGTGGTGAGGGTAGGGTCATTGAGGCCGCCCTGCACTCCTCGGGGGGCATATGAAGGCCAGCCCAGCTGGGACTGCCTGGAGGTGCTGCCTGCTGTCCGCCACCCGAAGACTTACCAACGCCCGCCACTTTGACATCCTCGCGTCGCGCAGGAGTTGCGGCGTCAAGCTTTTGGTATTCTTTTGGTCTCCGGGGGACCTTCCCAAGTCCCAGGGCCATCAACGACGTAAGATACGTAGCACCCCGCAATTGCGGATAAGAGTGAGGGGGCGGGCGCGGGCGACGCGGGCGTCGTCGAGCCGGCGGACCTCGTGGCCTCCACCTTCCCTGTCGATGGCGATCTCCTCCTCCTCCTCCTCCTCCTCCTCCTCCTCTTCCTCGTCCTCGTCCTCATCGTCATCGTCATCCTCCTCCTCCTCGTCCTCCTCCCTCTCTTCTTCCTCGTCCTCCCTCTCCCCCCTCGTCCTTTCATCATCGTCCTCCCATTTTCGTCCTCCCCCTCATCGGCCTCCATCATCGTCCTCCCATTGTCGTCCATCATCATCATCATCCTCCCCCTCCTCCCCCTCCTCGTCCTCCTCCTTCCCCTCCTCCCCCTCCTCCCCCTCCTCGTCCTCCTGCTCCTCCTCCTTTTCTCTCTCCACATTATCCTTACATCCTCTCTTCTTCCGCGTTCTCCTCGTCCCCGGTTTACTCCTCCTGCCTCCCCCTCCTTTCCCAAGATAACTGCAACGCAGTCCTTTCTTCCACTTTATGCTCCCCGCCTTCTCTGATCAAGGCAACTCGCCAGGGCAAAGTTGCTGGACGGGCTGGTGTGGATGCGCGGGGCTTGAAGAGGTCCTTGCGGGCTCAGACGGCATGCGAAAATCCGCCGCCGCGCTTGTGCGGCATTGGTTTGTTCAGTGAGCGTGGTTTAGGTCGCGGGTGGGTCGCGGGCTCTCCACCTCCACCTGGAAGGAATGCAAAAGCAGCCCGCCGCAGGCGCCAACAAAAATTGGTTTGTTCACTGAACGTGGTTTGGGTCGCGGGTGGGCCGCGGGTTCTCCACCGGGAACGAATGCAAAAAATGCCCGCCGCAGCGCCGAAAAATGTAGTTTGTACCCTGAACGTGGTCGCGGATGGGCCGCGGGCTCTCCACCTGAAGCGACTGCAAAAGATGCCCGCCGCAGGCGCCGAAAAATGCGGTTTGTACCCTGAACGTGGTTTGGGTCGCGGGTTGGTCGGGAGTTGGTCACGGGGTGGGTCGCGGGCTCTCCACCTGGAAGGAATGCAAAAAAAACCCGCCGCAGGCGCCGAAAATGGTGGTTTGTACCTTCAACGTGGTTTGGGTCGAAGGTGGGTCGCGGGTGGGTCGCGGGGTGGGTCGCGGGTGGGTCGCGGGTGGGTCGCGGGGTGGGTCGCGGGGTGGGTCGCGGGGTGGGTCGCGGGTGGTCGCGGTGGGTCGCGGGTGGGTCGCGGTGGTCGCGGGTGGGTCGCGGGGTGGGTCGCGGGGTGGGTCGCGGTTGGGTCGCGGGTGGGTCGCGGGTGGGTCGCACGGGTGGGTCGCGGGTTGGGTCGCGGGTGGGGTCGCGGGGCGGGTTGCGAGCTGGGACGACGACAACAACAACAACAACAACAACGAACAACAAACAACCCACACAACAACAAACAATCAACAACAACAACGCAACAACACAACAACAACAACAAACACACACTTACTAAAAAAAAAAAAAAAAAAAGAAAAAAAAAAAATAAGAAAAAAACTTAAAAAAAAAAGCACGTGGACACTCCGTTCTCCCCAGTGCCAGGGTTTTCATAGGAGGCGGGCAATACCCCCACTTTGTGGGGGGGCCGGTTCAAGCTCTACCAAATTTCCAAACGACTCTTCGCCACCACCCACACCCAGCTTCCCGCCCTATGACGTTCGGACACTTCACTTCGTGGCATGCGGACGACCGTGGCTACTCTTCAGGGCCCCGCGGCCGACGACGACGGCGTGCGCGCGCGAAAAAAAAACGAATGTGTCCCGCATGGTATTATTTGACAGGGATGATGGCCCTGGCAGGTGCGCAACCGTTGTTGCAGAAGTTCGAAAAAGTTGCTCGCAAAAGCCCGTTTGACAGAAATGTTTAAAAAGTGTTGGGTTTCCTACGAATCCGCAAGAGCGCGCGGGATGAGATTTTGACATTTTTTTTGACAAACCATTTTTTTTTATGTTTTTATGTTAAAATCGCTACGAAAACTAAGGTTTTGGAAGGATTTCGTCTTGCGCGCGCGAATGTCCACTTTACCTTTTCTTTTGCAAGGGATTCTTGAAGTTTGGATATGTTAGAACAAGAAATGACAACTTTAGCTTATTTTTTGCAAGGGAAAACCGATCGTAACAACACAACCGGATCTGGATCACATCGTTTTACCTGAGACTTCCTTACGAAAATGATGAAAATGTGGCTGCGGCCTAGGCGCGGCGGGGGGGCCGCGCACCAGGGGTCCCAACAATAATTATTCTTTAGAAGAAATAATGTTCAACAACAACAACAACACCAACACCAACACCAACACCAACAGCAACAGCAACAACAACAACAACAACAACAACAATTACTAGCACGTGGGGACACACCGTTCTCACCAGTGCCAGGGTTTTCATAGGAGGCGGGCAATACCCCCACTTTGTGGGGGGGCCGGTTCAAGCTCTACCAAATTTCCAAACGACTCTTCGCCACCACCCACACCCAGCTTCCCGCCCTATGACGTTCGGACACTTCACTTCGTGGCATGCGGACGACCGTGGCTACTATTCAGGGCCCCGCGGCCGACGACGACGGCGTGCGCGCGCGAAGAAAAAACGAATATGTCCCGCATGGTATTATTTGACAGGGATGATGGCCCTGGCAGGTGCGCAACCGTTGTTGCAGAAGTTCGAAAAAGTTGCTCGCAAAAGCCCGTTTGACAGAAATGATTAAAAAGTGTTGGGTTTCCTACGAATCCGCAAGAGCGCGCGGGATGAAATTTGACATTTTTTTTTGAAAAACCATTGGTTTTTTGATGTTTTTATGTTAAAATCGCTACGAAAACTAAGGTTTTGGAAGGATTTCGTCTTGCGCGCGCGAATGTCCACTTTACCTTATTTTTTGCAAGGGATTCTTCAAGTTTGGTTATGTTAGAACAAAAGAAATGTCCACTTTAGCTTATTTTTTGCAAGGGAAAACCGATCGTAACAACACAACCGGATCTGGACCAACCCGTTTTGCCTGAGACTTCCTCACGAAAATGATGAAAATGAGGCTGCGGCCTAGGCGTGGCGGGGGGGGCGTGCACCGGGGGCCCCAACAATAATTATTCTTTAGAAGTAATAATGTTCAACAACAACAACAATTACTAGCACGTGGGGACACCCCGTTCTCACCAGTGCCAGGGTTTTCATAGGAGGCGGGCAATACCCCCACTTTGTGGGGGGGCCGGTTCAAGCTCTACCAAATTTCCAAACGACTCTTCGCCACCACCCACACCCAGCTTCCCGCCCTATGACGTTCGGACACTTCACTTCGTGGCATGCGGACGACCGTGGCTACTATTCAGGGCCCCGCGGCCGACGACGACGGCGTGCGCGCGCGAAGAAAAAACGAATGTGTCCCGCATGGTATTATTTGACAGGGATGATGGCCCTGGCAGGTGCGCAACCGTTGTTGCAGAAGTTCGAAAAAGTTGCTCGCAAAAGCCCGTTTGACAGAAATGTTTAAAAAGTGTTGGGTTTCCTACGAATCCGCAAGAGCGCGCGGGATGAATTTTTGACATTTTTTTTAAAAACCATTTTTTTTTTTTTGATGTTTTTATGTTAAAATCGCTACGAAAACTAAGGTTTTGGAAGGATTTCGTCTTGCGCGCGCGAATGTCCACTTTACCTTATTTTTTGCAAGGGATTCTTGAAGTTTGGTTATGTTAGAACAAGAAATGTCCACTTTAGCTTATTTTTTGCAAGGGAAAGCGGGCCGTAACAAAACAACCGGATCCGGACCAACCCGTTTTTGCCTGACCCGGACGAAAATGATGAAAATGTGGCTGCGGCCTAGGCGCGGCGGGGGGGCCATGCACCAGGGGTCCCAACAATAATTATTCTTTAGAAGTAATAATGTTCAACAACAACAAACAAACAAACAAACAAACAAACAAACAAACAAACAAACAACAACAACAACAAACAACAACAACGAGAATCCGCACCGCGGAATTCCACTTCAGCCACGCACCCAGGGACAGTGATTGACCGTTCGGCCCCCTCACTCTGATTTGGTGATTTTCGGCCTCCAGTTTACCAAGCCCCTGGACGGTCAACAAAAACGACTCAGGATGGAAGGCCGGTCCCCAAGAAGGGGCCCACACCTCTGGGCAACCGCGCTGTGGAAGAAATCACGGCGTCGTATGTCCGGGCTGGCCCAGGTGCCCGGGAAATCCGTCTTAGGGTCCACCCCGCGCTTCAGGGCGGATCCAGCTGTGGCGACGAGAAGCCTCGAGGATGGCCCAGCAAGGGACGCAGATCGCGGCGCAGGGGAGCGCGGGCCGCTGACGCCTCGGCTGGCCCTCCTTTGAGAAAAAGGGCGTGCAGCTGCTCGGGGGGGGGCGCCGTCGGCTCCGGGTCCTGCACGGCTCGTGGAGCGAATTCGGCACGGGCCCGCCGCCGCAGACTACGCAGGTGGCGGTCCGGCGATCGATGTTTCATCCACATCCACTCCCACGCTCGAGCCCCGACCACTCGAGGGCCCAGGGCGGCGGCATCGACAAACCATCGTGCGTCAGGAGCCACGCTCCTTATGTCCATGCCCCGCTGCCTCTGGCGCTCGGAGCGGGGGGGGGGGGCAGCAGCAGGGGTGTGGATCGAACGTCGATCGCCCCGAGCGGCGGGTGCACCTACTGGGAAAATCTCGGCGGCACGCAGGAGGGTGGCCCTGGCCAGGAGGGAAACCATCTGGCGCGCGGCTTGCCGACAGGTTGCGCGCGACGATGATGGCACCTCGCGGCCTGCCCTGCTTGGGCTTGGCCCCCCCGCGCCCCCCGAGAGCCGCGCGCCAGGAGTCGCGGCTCGGCGAAGGGCCGCTCTCGCGTGCAGCCGAAGAGCATTCCGGCCTCACGTGCCAGGCAGCCCAGACGAGCACCGTGACAGGACTGCCGGCTGCCCGAGTGCAGCGCAGACGCAGCAAAAGTTGTCCACGGCGCCGGGCCTGGCGGCCGCTCGCGCGCTCTTCCTTCAGCAGCAGGAGCACAGGGAAATAGCGACACCACCACCACCAGCGCGAGGCGCCAGGGAGGGCCCTCCTGGTGGTGCGGTCCCCACCTCGCCATCGCTCGGACGTCCATTCCCTGTGTTTTCTTCGGTTTCGTGCGTGGTTCCTTCGCCAAATGATCAAGGATGCTCCTCGATGGCCCTCGCCGAAGGAAAAATGCACACGTCCGAGCGATGCCAAGCCACCCTCTCAGTCGATACATCCCCCAGCCCCAGCTCCAAGAGGCATCGTGTGCCCTCTCGCTGGAGGTGGCCCCCCCTCCGGGGGTGGTGGGGCGGCGTCGCCTCTCCCTGCCTCCGCAGCGGAGCGTCTGGTCTCGCGCGCTGGGGTGGCCGCGGTAAAAGCCCCGTGGCGGGACCTCCGCCTGCCTGGGAGCAGCGCAGGCGGAGCAGAAGTCCACGGCGCTGGCACCGGGCCCCGGAAGCTGTGCCTCGCGTGCCGAGCAGCCTCCCTGAGCCTCGCCCCCCCCCCCCCCCCGCGGACCTGCCGTGGAGCGCGCGCCAGCCAGGCTCACTCACGAGAGGCGAACATGTAGCCGTGGCGACGAGGGAGGCCTACCAGGACACAGCACGTGGGGAGCCTGGAGGGCGAGTCCTCTCCGAGCCGCCGACGTGGTGGCCTTCTCGGCGCGGGCCTTCCTGGGGACCGAGGCCTCATCCCGAATCTTTTGTGATGGCCCCGAAGATTGACAACGGCCCCGTGGAGCCCACACTTCTGGCTCATGGCCAGCCCGCCGCCCGGCTTTGCTCGAGGCGCCCGATGCCTGGAAATCCTGCTGCTTCTCCTCCTCCTTCTTCGTCCCCTCGACGTGTTCTGGGGTGTACCATAGGCCACCTGCTGCTGTGGAGTATGCTACACCTTCTAGGATGCCGTCGTGTAGCAGGGACACGCGCCTGACTGGAGCACCCCTTGCCCGCACGTTGGAGACCACAAGCGCTCTGTATGACGGTTGAGTTCGACCAGTGTGTTCTCCATCACCTTGAGCCAGAGGAAATAGGACGTGCTCCGACCAGACTCATTCGAATGCGCATGCTTACATTAGCGGAGAAGCTAACCAGTGTAGGTAGGCAGGGAGAGGCTACCCAGTGTAGGTAGGCACGGCAAGTGCTCACTGACAAGGACTCCCGAGTGGCCTTCAAAACCAAAGACAAAACTACCTGATGACCCTCTTAAGATGTGTATGCGCATAGCTGAGCCTATCCCCCTGGTGATCCTCGCCGCTTAGCTTTCGGGTCATATCTCGGCTCCCTTGCGGCCGTTCGGGACGACTTGGGCACCCCTGGGACGCCCTCGGCGCGGCGCCGCTGCTGAGGAGCACCGCGAGGCTGGACAACCGCCTGGAGAGCCTGCGGAGACGTCCGCACACGCACCCCTTCCCCCTCTGAGCCCCCCTCCCCCCCCCAACTGGCCATCGCTCGGACGTCCATTCCCTGTGCTTTCTTCGGTTTTGTGCGTGGGCTGTTCGCCAAATGATCAAGGATGCTCCTTGATGGTCCTCGCCGAAAGAAAAATGCACACGTCCGAGCGATGCCAAGCCACCCTCTCAGTCGATACATCCCCCAGCCCCAGCTCCAAGAGGCATCGTGTGCCCTCTCGCTGGAGGTGGCCCCCCCCGGGGGTGGTGGGGCGGCGTCGCCTCTCCCTGCCTCCGCAGCCAACGCTGGCCCCTGCCGACGACCGCCGCGCCGCCGCCCACGCCTGGAGGCCCCCCGCGCGGGAGATCCACGCTGCCGCTCCTGGGGGGTCCCGGCGCGGGGGCCAGGCGCCCGCGCGGCACGGGGGCCGCCGCCGCTCCCACCCCCCCGGGAGGCCTCGGCGGGGGGAGGAGGAGGAGGAGGAGGAGGAGGAGGAGGAGGAGGAGGAGGAGGAGGAGGAGGAGGAGGAGGAGGAGGAGGAGGGAGGAGGAGGAGGAGGAGGAGGAGGAGGAGGAGGAGGAGGAGGAGGAGGAGGAGGAGGAGGAGGAGGACGAGGAGGAGGAGGAGGAGGAGGAGGAGGAGGAGGAGGAGGAGGAGGAGGAGGAGGAGGAGGAGGAGGCAGAGGAGGAGGAGGAGGCGGAGGAGGAGGAGGGAGGAGGAGGAGGAGGAGGAGGTGAGGAGGAGGAGGAGGAGGAGGAGGAGGAGGAGGAGGAGGGGGAGGGGAGGAGGAGGAGGGTCGCGTGCAGGAGGGCACCCTTTAGGAAGCCACGTGCGGACCCAACAGGCAACCCGCACAGATGGGATGCGCGATGAGGATGCAAAGGGTCTTGGACGCCCAATTCGAAGCGTTTCGAGCGGGGCGAGGCCAACGAGAGTGGCCGAGGACCGAGGAGGCAAGGGTGCAAGGGTACCCTTGGGAAGGTTGCCCATCCTTCCTGTGCGGATTGACTGTACCCCACCGCCCAGCGATTTTTCAAGGGGGGGGTAGGGTTCGCTCCCGAGCGAAGTGATTCCCCTCCCCCCCCGTAGAAATCGTGGGATGGTGGGATAGGTTTCGCACGTGGCCGCCGAACCCCGAGACCCGACGTCGCGAACAGAGCTGCCGCGCCGCGACAAGAAACGCCACCCCTGGAGCGGAGCCCCGTGGCACCCCGCCGTCCTGCGGCAGCCTGACGAGCCAGCTCGAACTTCAAGTCGGGCCTGTCCCCCTACAGGGGGATTTTCGACGAAAAAAAAATACCCAAAACATAATCCAAAAATGCTCCAAAAATAGTCTGGGGACTATTTTTTTTAGTATTTGTTGACCTTTTGGGGGTATGTTGGAGTATTTCTTATTTTTCGTCGAAATCCCCCTGTAGGGGGACAGGCCCGACATAACTCGAACTGCGAGAGGGCCCTGGGGCCCGAGCAGCCTGGCGAGAGAGCCAGGGCGCGGCAGGGGCCTGCACAGCGCCCGGGCCTCGGGGCCGAGCGCTGCCAAAAGGCGGCGCGGCCAACGGTGGGCTTGCTTTCCCACCGCCACCGGGTCACCACCAAGTAGGAGGGGGGAGGGGTCCTCCTCCTCCTCCTCCTCCGCCTCCTCCTCCTCCTCCTCTCTCCTCCTCCCTCCTCCTCCTCTAATACCAATACAGCGCTGCAGCGAGAATCCCATGAGTGGGCACGCCGAGACCAAAACTTACGGATCTGGCTCAGGCCAAGCCTTGAACCCTGGGGGGAGTTTCCCTTCTTTCAAGTACTTCAACATGCGCTTACCCCATTCGCCCACGCGATCGGGTCGGCACTCCCCCCCCAGCTTGATGAATTTCCCACGCGTTCCAGTTGCCCCGCAAACCTGGCACCAGAAGACCCCCTGGCAAAAGCTCAACTTATGCGAGGGGTCGATACCATGCGGGACTCTGGCGCATGGGGTTGCAAGCCGCTCCAGCTTTCTCCGTTCAGCCGTCGGGCGGGTGTTACACAGCGCACATCTGACACCTTTCGCGTCAGTGACGACCCGATGGGTCGACACCGCCGCAGCCCGCTCAACCTCGAGCGCCCGCTCGCGACCCCTGGCCTTAGCCTCAGACGCCCTCGCGGCCTTGGAGCTGGGGCCGTACAGCTCTGGCGCTCTCGACGCTATGTGAAGAGCCACGGCAACCAGGTGCTCCTGCACCTTGTGGGTTAGCTCATCGATCCTGCACACTTCTGCGACGATGTGACCAGGGAGTTGGGCCCTCCTAGCTCCTTCTTCCGCAGCTGCATCCGCAGCTCCATTGGCAAGCCAAAACAAAACTGGTGGGCCATCCTCCCTCTCTGGGGCTGGGCGGGTGTGGCTCTTGATTTTGACCATGCTGATCTGCCTGTCACCCGCCTCAGCCCAAAACCTACGCCACGGTGCAACATTGACTGGGGGCACATAGTTCCTGCCCCTCAAAAAGGTACGAATGGTGATGGAGGAATCCACCGCAAAGGTGACAGCACCCCTGGTGTCTCGCAACGCTTGGATGACTCCTTCTAACTCGGCGAGCGGTACTGTCTGCTTATATCCTGGGAGCGGCCCATGGCCCCACCCCAACATACTGTCCCCTAATGATGGAAAACCCCCAACCGCATCGCCTCAGCCTGGGCTCCGACGAGTACGCTCCCCCCGACCCGTCCGTCCCGACGACGACACCCCCCTCCTCCAAATCGATCGGCCCAAGCTCGAGGCTGGGGGAAATGACAGGGTCGCTTGGGACATCTACCAGCGTGGGGCCGCTGGTCCGCCTCAAAGGCGGAAGCCCCCTCAACCAAAAACACGGAAACTCCTCCCACCCTTCTTCCGCTTGCTGAAGCAGTTCGGTGTGGGAGCCCTCAATCCCGTCATTACACGGGCACGCCCAAAGTTGGTGAAACGTGGTTTCCGATGGGGCACCACAGCGGGGGCGAGCGGGGGTGGCCCAAGACCTGACCTCCTCCGCCTCCTCCTCCTCGGCGGCGGGTGGCATTTCCTGCCTGGCCTCGAGGTCGAAAAGTTCGTCAATGTCCATCTCTTCCTGGAAGAGTCCTGCGGCGCACGAATCCCCGGCGGCAGGGTCGGGCGCTGGCAGGTCGGAGGGAAACGAAGAGGGCGCAGCAGCAGCATCGGCAGCGGAGGACTCATCAGGAGGACGGGGACGGAGGGCCTCCTCTCCGAATCTGCGTGCTGCTGGCCAGAGACTACCAGTGAGAACCATGCGCAGGACTGCGGCTCTGTCCCATTGGTTCCGTCCCTCCAACCGCTTCAGGTGGCGGTAGGGAACTGTGAAATCGGCACTGAATTCGAAGCCCTTCCCAAGGTGGTGCTGAGAGGCCTTGCCCCAGATCTGGGCATCAAGCGAACCTCCAAGCTCGAAATCTATGAGCCTCTCGGGGTCACAGTCTCTCAGGTCAAACCTCTGCTGCTCTGGCGAAAGCCACAACCACGGCTCAGGTGCCGTCCAATCTATGTCGAGAAGGCAAGCAATGACGGCAGAGACAGGGCCTTTGACATGGCTCCATCGACGCTTGACGTGTCTCAACTGCTGCCAGGCCTTTTTCCACGCTAGGGCAAGAGGGCGCTCGAATTGCTCCAGCACAGCTGGCAGAAGATCGTACCACATGCGAAAAACACGCAGCCTGCCAAAAACGAGTGGGTCTTGATCGGACCCTAACATCAAATTGATCGCCGTCGTGGCGCAGCCACCCTCGTAGCGTGCTCCCGACAGCGCAGCTATCTGGGCTCGCAGACGCATCAGCGTCGTGGGGGCCAGCCCTGTACCTTCCAGCCCCCACGTCGCTTGGGGAATGAAACCAGACCTCCCAAGAGTGCGGGCCCTCGGAGTCATTTTTTACCACCTGCGCGATCATCTTGGCACGACCCGCAGCGGCCTTAATTCGCTTCTTTTGTGTGGCAACACTGCGCCTGGCAGCCGTGGCATCCACTCCCAGGTCCTTGGCCACCTGGGAAGACTGCACATGAAGGCCATGGGCCGCCAGCGCTGATTTGATCTCAGAGGCCAGGTGCGCAGGGCAGCTCACAAGAGTGCTCTTGCTAGAGACCTTCAGTCCGCCCTGCTTACAAAGCTTCCAGAACTTCCTACCTACCCGCACGCCCCCCGAGACCACCTCCTTAGAATGCCCAACCACCCGCTGCGAACAGTCATCCACCCAGGAATCAAGTTGGAGGGGTCTGAAGGAGTCGTGCAGATCCTGCAAGATTTCAAATATAGCTACCCTGGCCACATCTACAGATTGATTGCAGCCCGCAAGGATCCCCCTCCAGGGTTGAATTACTTCGCTGAGACAATCCTCGGCTCTCACCCCCCTTGGGGCGAAGTGGATTTGCATGGCCATTAAAAAATGGAACATCGGGTACCCCGCGGCTCGCCCAAGCCTGACAATCTCGAAACACTGGAGATGATCGTAAAACTTTTCCAGGTCCCACAGGATCTCAGCCCACGAGAACCCCTGGATGATCGAAACTTCTAACTGCAATTGGCGCAAGATCGCTGCCCTTAAAGCTGAGCTCCCTCTGATGGCCTTATCCTAGAAACGAGCCCCACTCTCCCCCGTCACCCAAACCGCCACCGTCCCCCTCCTCGCCACCGACCAACATCTATATAGGCCTTGTGTGAAGGTGATGGGGCGATCTGCTGTCGGAGATTTGCGCAGCAGCTGCACAACGTTGTCGCGAACCTGGCTCGGCCAGATCATCGTGTCTTCTACCTGGTGTAACAAGGCCAGCAATTGCCTGCGACCAGCTGGTGGCAGCTGGCTCCAATTCTTCGGGTTCTGGCCGTCGAGGCCCATCCCGATCACAGACCGAAAGCTGGAAAGCGCGGCCTCCAAATCAGCTATTTCGAGCATCGGAAGTCCATCGCGCGCTTCGCGGGCGCAGGCTTTAAATTCAGGCCACCAGTCTTGGTCCTGAGGGGGCCCCTGAACACCGTCCTTCGGGCACCACAGCGCCTCCCAAGCCGCAGCCTTGACCGCCGCCGCGCCAGGGGGGTCGACAATGAGGTCCCCCATCGGGGCCATATTCTGGGGCGAGGGTTGGTGTTGGCTCCCCCCCACGTTTTGGTCCAACGGTGGAGAGCCCCCCCCTCTTTAAACTCTCCGCTACCCACTGCTTAAAACCTGTGAAGGCTTCCCGCCCATGGAGACGCTCAACGCGCAAAACCACGCGTCGACACTCCTTGGCCAGAGCCTGGAGCCTCTGGAGGCTCTCATACTGATGAAACTGGGCCCCGTCGAGCTTGTCCAGGAAGCGTTTTCCGTCTCTTCTGGTAAAACAGGAGTTAAGCTTCTACATCTACTCACTTGTCTCTGCAGGCTGTCCCACCCTTGCCGTCTAAGATGGAGGGCCAGTCGCTTCTGGGCCATGCCCACGCACTCAGGCAGGCGGCCCTCGCGGGCCCCCCCCACTTCGCAACACCCGGGGTTTGGGCCATCCATCCCTTCGGTTTCGGAGGATCAACTTGGACCTCTTTGACCTCTACCTTGAGGCCCCTCTTGGTGGGCGCGAAACGATCCGACGTCTGCGCCTCCCTGTTCAACAGCAGGGCTTCCGCCGCCAACGCGAAGGTCATGTAGCTCATGCTGACCTCCCTCTCGGGCCCCACGAGCTCCTGCATCCCAGGCCTCGCCATGCCCTCGTCGACATCCACAGCTACCGTCTCGCAGAAGTACTCCCACGGTTGGTCAGGTCCGTGCATGCCTGGCGTGATGGGAATCGGCGTCAGGGCCACCCTCTGCTGCAACGTGAAAGCTGACTTCTTGGTGGTGCCACGGATCCCATGATGCGGTGCTGCCCAGGGCGAGAAACCATCCCAAGAGATATCTGCGGCATAGCGTAGCGAATCAGAAATACACATGTGGTCTATCAATCTCTCACCATTCGGATGTGGGCCAACTGTGATCCACTCACCTCCAACGTACGTGTCGAAACCTGCAGGCCCCACCTCATCCGGCGTCATGTTCCAGTCGGCCATGATCACGAAATGCGAACCCTTGAGCAGAAGGTACTGGCCAATCTCCGTCAACAAGGAGAGGTCGGGCTCCCCAAGGCCGACTCCAACCACGAAGTAGGCCGTCACGAAGGCGATATCGACAGATTGGAACCGCACCCACTGCACCGCCCATTGACTCGGTAGCGGCGGCAGCACATCTGGAAACATGAGCTTCTCCTCCGTCGTGGGCACAGTGGTGTGCAGATGGGAGCGGCTAAACACAGCAACGCCTCCATGTCCCTGACGGCCACCGTTGATCGTAGGCTGGGCTCGGACGAAATCCCCCCGCCATCCCTGTCTGCGGAGCCCCTTCTTCACCTCGGTGAGCTTGGACCCCATCATGTGGTGCTCCACGAAACCGACGAGGTGCGGCGCCCGCTCCTCGGACCCCATCGGATTCGCTCGGTGAGTGCTCGCCCTGCGCCTTCACAGCGACGGTCGGGTGAACACTCTCCTGGCCCAGGTGGTTCCCCGTACTGCTAGAAATAAGTGGTTCCTTGAGCGCATGTGCCCGTGACCAGGCCTTGACCTGGTCCTTGGCCTTGTCGCCATAGCTGGTGATGTTGGCAAAGTAGAAGCGAAAGTCAGGCTCCCCCTTCTGCATCCTCACGTCCTCAATGCCGCTGTCACCCCCGCTTGGGCCGCTTGTGCCCCATGGCGCGCAGCTGCTCCAACAAGTTCCGCTTCTCACCCTTGGTTGCCTGCCACAGGGTGTCCACGTCCTTGTCATCAGGTTCTTCACACTCATCAGCGGCCTCGCGTGCAGCAGCAGCGGGAACACCACCACCGCCATCAGGAGCAGCTGCAGGAGGCATCCGAGCACGGAACCCTCCCTTCTCCTTGACCTTGTCGTGGTACCGCTTCCATGCAGCCGACGCGAACATGTCCTTGACCTCTTGGTCGTCCACAAACCCCGCCTCGTCGCAATCGAAGAAAACGTCGTCAGGGATCGTGCTCGCCAGCGCCCGCTTGGCCTCCACGATCTCAGCATCGAGCTTGGTGACGGTTTCATCCTGCTTGCCCATCTCCAACTGCGCAGCACCGATGATGTCCTCCTGCTCCTTCTTCTTCTGGAGAGCGGCCGCCCTCTTCCGCTCCAG
Organism: Prorocentrum cordatum; assembly: GCA_963575745.1. Lineage (NCBI taxonomy): Eukaryota > Dinophyceae > Prorocentrales > Prorocentraceae > Prorocentrum > Prorocentrum cordatum. The sequence goes on along the minus strand of CAUYUJ010021853.1, from coordinate 55,416 downwards.
CTCCGCCAGCAGGTGGCCCGCGTTCGTGTGCTGGGTGATCTGGGGCTTGAGCCGCTGGAGCTGCTCGCGGGTCTCCTTGACCTTTGCCTGCAGCCCCTCAATGAACTCCTTGTCCCGCTCCGCGTCCAGGTTCTGAATCGTCTGGCATAACATCTCGATCCGCTCCCGGCACTTCTCGGCCTCCGCCTCCTTCGGATCTCCGGACTTTGGCCCCGCCTGCGGGCTCCCGCCTGCCGAGGAAAGTGGCCCATTCTTGGCCAGCTTGTCGAGCTTGGAAGTGAGTGCTGCATCTGCTTTGCTTGGGCCTCATACTTGGCTGTCCACGGACCTGGTGGCTGGCCTTTCCCGCCCCCGCCCGCACCCCCATTGGCAACCTTGTCTGCAGCTTTCGCTTTGTCCACAATCGTTCTCGGCGCTGCGGCTCCGCATGCGCACTGGATCCTAGAGGCCCAATTGGATGCTCGCCCGCATTGCCCACAGCCCCAGTGGGGGGTCTTCGCCCCCTTGAGAACTGTGCGCCCATCATTGCTCATAACGTGACTAGTGCGTTGGAACCCTCGCAGGCCGTACCTGCGAGAAACCGCCCAAACCCTCGCCTGTGCCAGGTGACGAGGCGTGACTTGTGGGGGCCGTCACTCCCCCGCACCAGTAAGGCCAGGTCCTGTGCCAAAACACTACGGACTTGAGCCAAAATGGCTACGGCCTCCCTCCTCCTCCCTCTCCTCCTCCTCCTCCTCCTCCTCCTCCCCCCTCCTCCCCTCCTCCCCTCCTCCCTCCTCCTCCTCCTCCTCTCTCCTCCTCCTCCCCTCCTTCCCTCCTCTCCTCCTCCTCCTCCTCCTCCTCCTCCTTCCTCTCCTCCTCCTCCTCCCCCTCCTCCTCCTCCCCCACCTCCTTCCTCCCTCCGACCTCTGGTGGTGCTGGTGGAAAGCAGGCCCACGAGCCAAGAAACGGCACAGGGGGCACGCCGCGCGTGCGCCCGTGGCGGAACTCCGCCGCGGCGCATCGCGCCGAGGCGCCGAATGCGCGGCGCCGCGCGCCGTGCGCGCGTCGCCGAGTGCGCGGGCGGGGGCCGCGTCTAGTGCGCGCGCCTGGGGCGCGGGGCGCCTCTGGGAGGCAGCCGCCTCGCCTCGCCGCGCGCCGGTGCCCGTGCGTCAGCTGCCCCTCGCCGTCTCTCGGCGGCGGGCGAGGGGGGGAAGGCGAGAGTGAGGAGGCCTTCTCAGAAGGCGGCGGGGGTTACTGTTTTGGTCTGCGGGGCGAGAGCGAGCCTCTTCCGATAAAAGCTAGGCGGGCTACGCACAGCTCTGATTTGGGGAGACAGGGCACAGGCGGGCGGGGCCTCAGGCGGCCGGAGAGGGCGGGGCCCGGGGTGCAGGCGGTGCCGAGGAGCTTGCACAAGAAAAGAAACGCCGTGGACAGGAGCCGGAGGCGAAGATCCCGAGGGGGGCTTACACTCAGAAGCCCCCCTCCGGCCTTCTGGGACTTCTTCGGTGCGTCCGCGGGGGAGGCTCAAGTAGGAAACTTCTCGGAAGGCAGGGAGGGGGCCCGAGCCTTCTGAGGAGGCCCGCCCCGTCTCACTTCCCCCCCCAGGCTCGCCGCCGATTCTCCCCCCTCCGCTGGCATCCTCGCGTCGTGTAGCCCCCTGAGATCCGGGCGACGCACCGTGTTCGTACCTGGCGCTTTCGCACAGGTTCCGGCCCCAGGGCCATCACAGATCGATCGGGCTTGACACATGCAGCAGAAATATTGGGTCTATGGCTTCGGTCGCAACCTTTCGCGATGTTGCAGTTGTTTGGCAACGTCGCATCTCAAAGACAACTTGCCACGGGAAGCATTCGGCAATGTTCGGGTTCCGGGGGCCTTTGCTAGGCCCCGAGGCTGCCACAACATCGTTCAGGATGTCCAGGCCTCTGGGGAGCCACATTGTGGACGAGTCACGACGTCGGATGTCTGGGTCCTCCTCCGCGGCCTCTCTGCGTCAGCGTCTGCCGCGGGAAGGAGAGCTCTCCCCGCCAGCCCCAGGGCGGCAACCGCAATCTATGCACGCAGGCCCAAGGAGATGTCAGCACTGCTCTAGGATACGCCAAGCTCTTGGCGCTCAAAGGAGGGCTATTTCGGCCATTCCTTTGTACAGCTAGCTACGCTTGCATAGGCGGGATGGCTAAGCGAGACTGCCTACTGCTCCCGCCCACGCGCCACCTGAGTATGTTTGTACACGCACCCCACCAGCTAATATGTAACGAAAGACTGATATATAGAGGACGGAACAACTGCATTATCCCAGTGCGACCCTACCTATGAGTTGGAGCATCTAGGAAAACAACATTTACATCTACACAGACATGCTATGCTATGCTGCGCTATGCTGCGCTATGATCTGCTATGATTTGCTATGCTTTGCTATGCTTTGCTATGCTGCGCTATGCTATGTTATGCTATGCTATGCTAGGGTACGCTCGACTGCGCTGTGTTATGCTGTGCTATGCTATGCTATGCTATGCTGCGCTATGCTATGCTATGCTATGTTATGCGGCGCTATGCTATGCTATGATATGCTGCACTATGCTATGCTATGCTATGCTAGGCTAGGCTATGCTATGATGTGCTATGCTGCGCTATGCTATGATATGCTATGCGATGCTGATATATGCTATGCTATGCTATGTTGCGCTATGCTACGTTATGTTATGTTATGCTGCGCTATGCTATGATATGCTATGCGATGCTGATATATGCTATGATATGCTATGTTGCGCTATGCTACGTTATGTTATGCTATGCTGCGCTATGCTATGCTATGCTATGCTATTCTGTGCTGTGCTGTGCTATGCTGCGCTGTGCGATGCTAAGCTATGCTATGCTACGCTGTGCTACGCTCAGCTATGCTATGCTATGCTCTACTATGCCATGCTGCGCTATGATATGCTGCGCTATTCTATGTTGTGCTATGATATGATATGCTATGATATGGTATGCTAATGCTGCGCTGAGCTAAGCTAAGCTACGCTAAGCTAAGCTAAGCTAAGCTGAGCTACGCAAAGCTAGGCTAGGCTAAGCTAAACTAAGCTAAGCTAAGCTAAGATGACATAGGCTAGGCTAAGATGAGATAAGCCACGCTAAGCTAAGGGGACGTAACTGGGGGAACCGCGGGGCGGATGCCGTGGGAACCGCCCGGGGCGTGTTACACTGCCCGGCCCTTTAAGCACAGCCAGTAAGAACCCTTCTAGGCAGAGCCTAGGCAGGGAATAAGCATAACATCTCGCGGAATGTTTGGATCTGCGCTGAAGCCGCCTCCCTGGCGCGCGGAGCGCGCCAGGCGCGGGGGGCCCAACGCCCATCCAAGATATCCGCTCCAAGCTCCTGAAATCGTACGTTTACGCAGTTGTTCCCTCCTCGACTGCAGCGACTCGCTCGGACTGTGTAGCTCGGCATGCTTCCTGGCGCAGCCAAAACCGACAGTTGGGATACGCGGTAAGGATGCGGGGAGGCAGAGATCCCTCCTCCTTCTCCTCCTCCTCCTCCTCCTCTCCTCCTCCTCCTCCTCCTCCTCCTCCTCCTCCTCCTCCTCCTCCTCCTCCTCCTCCTCCTCCTCCCTCCTCCTCCTCCTCCTCCTCCTCCTCCTCCTCCTCCTCCTCCTCCTCTCTTCTCCTCCTCCTCCTCCTCCTCCTCCTCCTCCTCCTCCTCCTCCTTGGACGCGCATGTCGAAACTGTTCGAAAGCGGCTGGCCGTCGAGGGTGGCTAAAGACGGACCAGGGAGGCAAGGATGCACGGGTACCGCTGGGAGGGTTACCCGCCCTTACTGCAGTCGGGCCCGGGACAGGAAGACGCCCTTCAAGAAGAGCATGAGACCCTCCGCCCGCCAAAACACCCCAAGCCATACGACCACTCGAGGATCTCCTCCCCCAGGGTGCACAGGAACATCCGGCGCACACGAACCACTTTAGGGCACCTTCCCCGAGCCGACCTCGATCTTGTACCTCGGTCCGACTGTAACTGGCCATCGCTCGGACGTCCATTCCCTGTGTTTTTTTCGGTTTCGTGCGTGGCTTTTTCGCCAAATGATCAAGGATGCTCCTCGATGGTCCTCGCCGAGGAAAAAACGCACACGCCCGAGCGCTGCCAAGGTAAGACGCGAAGGGGCTTTTCTGGCCACCGCAGGCCCAGGCCACAAGCGGGCTCCAGGACGCCACCCCGGAACGGCCCGAGAGCCCGAGCCCCTCCCCTGAGCCCGAGCCCCTCCCGGGCCCAGCGCGGTCCCGAATCCCAGGCGGCCCCGGCCCAGAGCCCCGCCCGAGCCCAGAGGCTGCGGCCCCATGGGCACGGTCGGACCTCGACCTTGACTACCTACCAGACCACCCCAACCCAACCCGAAGACCCGAATTTCGGGTTGGGGGGGGGGTAAGGGTTCCACAGGTATTTTTTCGATGTTTCCCGACCCCCCCCCCCCACTGGAAATCGAGGGTAAATCTGAGCCTTCGGGTTGGGTTGGGGTGGTTTGGTGGGTGGTGAGACCTGACACCTCGGTCCGACCCTGCCGATTTCGACCGCATCCTGCCCCCATGGCATCCCCCCAAACAATAAAACACCGGCCGCGAAGCCGCCTCCGGCCTCCCAGGGGTGACCGCCCCCCTCGCGGGGGAACCCTCGAGCGGGCACGCGAACAACGCACCTGTTCAACACACATTGTACTTTGTAAGCCCTCGCGAAGCAATTCCGCCGGCCCCACAGCCGCCGGGGCCGGGGGGTTCACCTTTAAAAGAGAACCATGGGCTGGAACCCTTTCTGGGAACATGATCGACCCACGAACCTGCAAAGGAATATAGAAATGTAAGGCATGGCAACGTTTCAAAGACACTTCATTGGGCGACGGGCAAATGCAATGCTGAATGTATCGATCTTGATGTACTGTGCCGAGGGCTGTGCTGTGCTACGCCGTGCTGAACTGCGATGTTCCATGCCGCGATTGTGCTCTTTATAGCGTTGTGGATCGAGTCCTCCCTGGCATCCGAGTCCTGACCGAACTGATCTGGATCTTAAGCTCTAGCTGCCTGAGCAGATGGTAGCTCCCGCAGAACTAATCGACAGAGGGGACATGCCAGGAGGACGCGCCGCTGAACGTCCCAAGGGACGCGCAAGGCGACGTGCCAGGGGACGTGCCATGGGCACGCACCGCGGGACGTGCCAAGGGGACGCGCTACGGAACGTGCCAATGGACGTGCCGGGGGACGTGCCAGGGGACGCGCCGCGCGACGTGCCAGGTGGACTCGCCAAGGAACGCGCCAAAGAACGTGCCAAAATGCAATGCTGAATGTATCGATCTTGATGTACCGTGCCGACGGCTGCGCTGTGCTGGCCGTGCTGAACTGCGATGTGCCATGCCGCAATTGTGCTCTATGTGGCGTTGTGGATCGAGTCCTCTTTGCATCCGAGTCCTGACCGAACTGAGCTGCCTGAGCAGATGGTAGCTGCCCCAGAACTAATCGACAGAGGGGGCATGCCAGGAGGCCGCGCCGCGGAACGTCCCAAGGGACGCGCCAGGCGACGTGCCAGGGGACGTGCCATGGGCACGCACCGCGGGACGTGCCAAGGGGACGCGCTACGGAACGTGCCAGTGGACGTGCACCGCGCGACGTGCCAGGGGGACCCGCCACGGGACGCTCCGCGGTACGTGCCAGGCAACATGCCAGGCTGCAATGCTAAGGGTATCGATATTGATGTACCGTGCCGAGGGCTGTGCTGTGCCTGGGCGACCTGGACACGTGAAAACACGCGTTTCGCTCAAGACGTTCTCAGCACATCCTCATGCTAGACATCCGCCTGGGCAACCTGGACACGTGCAAACAAGCGTCTCGATCGAGACTTCCTCGACACATCCTTATGCTAGACATCCGCCTGGGCGACCTGGACGTGAAAACAAGCCTCTGTTTCGAGACATCCTCAACACATCCTCATGCTAGACATCTGTCTGGGCAACCAGGAGGCGTGAAAACAAGCGTCTCGCTCGAGACATCCTCAAGACCTGGGCACGTGAAAACAAGCATATCACTTGCGAGATCCTCTGAATTCAGGCCCCCAGTAGAGGACAACCTATAACACAAAACAAGCGTTTCGCTCGAGACATGCTCAACAATTTCTGAAAAGCAAGCGTGTCGGCTGAGACATCCTCAAAAATAATTCCGCCGGCCTTCAAACTCGTCATTTGTCGCAAAATTATTCCGCCCGCTTCCTTCGAGTCGATTCCGGAGGTAAACAACTAAAAGAGAACCCTGGGCCCCGCCCTTTCCGGGAACAAGTCAACGAATCGATACCAAATACAAATGAACTCTCGACGTTCCGTTCCGAGTCCCAGGAAGGATCCAGGTGGCCCATGTTAGATACCCGCTGAGTGGCCTGGACACGTGAAAACACGTGGTTCCAGCTCGGGACCACCATGTTAGATACCCCCCTGGGTGGCCTGGACACGTGAAAACACACGGTTCCAGCGCAGGACTACCATGCTAGATACCCCCCTAGATGGCGTGTTCACGTGAAAGCACGTGATTCCAGCTCAGGACCACAATGTTAGATACCCTCCTGGGTGGCGTCGACACGTGAAAACACGCGGTTCCAGCGCGGTGCCACCATGTTAGATACACCCTCTGGGCGACCTGGGCACGTGAAAACACGTGGTTCCAGGCCGGGACCACCATCTTAGACACCCTCTGGGTGACCTCGACATGTGAAACACGTGGATCCAACGCGGGACCAACATGTTAGATACCCAAGACACGTGAAGCGACGTGGTTCCAGCTCGGGCAGAATATGGTAGATACCCCCCTGGGTGGCTAAGGAAATCCTGGAACAACAAGCGAATTAGTCGAGACATCCTCGAAATCCCTGCGCGCGGGACGCGGCACGCGCGATACATCCTCGGAATTCCTGCGCGCGGGACGCTTTTCCGCGTCGCAGTCGGGGTTTTAGACCTTTGTTTCTTTTGTCGGATTCTGCTAAAAATGCCCTGCACCTTTTTCTTGTACTAAAGAAAGCGGTGGTCCGCGGACACCGTCATTTATCGAGGATCCGAGATGGGGGGGCAAACTTTCTCGAGCGGGTAAGCGAAAAACGCACTTGTTCAACTGAAAATTTACACTTTACTTATCAATTTATCGCAAAATAATTCCGCCGGCCCTAGAGCAGTCGGGGCCGGGGGGTAAACAAACTAAAAGAGAACCCTGGGCCGACGCCCTTTCCGGGAACAAACTGCGAGCTCCCATTAGCGGAGCGCCGCTTAGCTAATTGGCCCCAAACCATGTCACTAGGATTGCTTCGCTCCCATTCGCGGAGCGCCGTTCCGCTCACTGGTTTCGAACCAATGACCCTCAAATTGCTTAGCTTCCATTAGCTGAGCGCCGCCCCGCTAATTTGCTCAATCGCCAGCGCGTCTAGGTTGTAGGAGTCCTTGAGTCCCCAATCCCACCAGGACTTCGCCTTCTACAAACGACATGACAAGAAGTGGTATCCCAGAGGTACCACTTTGGTCATATCTACAGACACCGATATCCTAGGACATGATAGGGCTCAGAGGGCACTCGAGAAGAACTATCCAGTCATACAGACGCCAACCACTATCGTCGCTATTGCCTGCGCATATCAGCATACTCAAGCGGTACTCTAAGTGTACCGCTTGAGCTGTTGCATGCTCCCGCCGGCGCTGCTGGTACCAATTTAACTCCTACTTCTACGTGCGATGTGACTCGAACCGTACTCGAAAGGCATAGCACGCGAATAATTGTCACCAAGAATCCTGCGCTGGCACGGTGGCGGAATTGCAAGAGGAAGCTGGAGATGACGCAACTAGTACTCGAATGGCACAGACGCCATGGCACATGCAGATGCAGTAACTGAATGTGTACCACTCGGGCCAACACGCTCATCATATT